>OX645061.1:71739137-71839137 GCA_951905685.1 Eumerus sabulonum
GCAATACAGAGATAGACGTAGGGATTTGAAATTGGCCATTAGGAGAAGCAAAAATAACAAATTTAAGGAGCTCTGCGAGCAAACAGACGTAAATCCTTGGGGTACCGCTTAGTGGATTGTCATGGCAAAACTCAAAGGCACGGCTAGGGCCCCCTCGCCCTCATTCCCTCTCCTAATTAAAAAAATAGTGTCGGTACTATTTCCACCGCAAAGAACGATAGAGCACACCAGGATGAACAGGAACACAACTATCACGGAAACTGAACTCCTAAAGGTGTGCAAACATTTCGAGGACAATAAGTTACCTGGGCTGGATGGCATTCCAAATAAGGCCCTTAAACTAGCCATTAAAGCAAACACGGGACCATTCCTAGAAATGTACAATAAGTGCCTAATCGTAGAGGTCTTTCCAGACCAATGGAAGAAACAACGCTTGGTGCTGCTGCCTAAAGGGAAAAAACAACCAGAGGAGACGTCGTCATACCGTCCGATTTGCCTATTAGATACAGTGGGTAAGATACTGGAGAAAATGATAGCCAACAGACTCGAGGTGGCAATAAATGAAGCCGGGAGGCTTTCAGACGAACAGTACGGATTCAGGCAAGCCCGTTCTACAATCGATGCTATTCAAGGCAAGAGATGGGCAGGAGGCGCAGAGAAATACGGTGCCGTTATAACACTGGACGTCAAAAATGCGTTAAACTCTGCAAACTGGGACAAATTGTACACTCACTTAGAGAAAAGATGGTGCCAGGATTCCTCAGCAGAATAATTGAAAGCTATTTCGAGAAACGGAATCTTTTCTACGATACCGACGACGGGGTAGTGCAGTACCACATACCTGGCGGAGTACCACAAGGATCGGTGTTAGGTCATATTCTGTGGAACCTTATGTATGATGGAGTTCTGAGGCTAGAAATTCCCAATGAGGCAAAAATCATAGGCTTCGCTGATGATATTGCAATCGTAGTAGCAGCGAAACACCTGGAAGAAATAGTGGACATAGGGAACGAATGTATCAGAAAAGTGAGTCGCTGGATGTCAACAGTCTGGTTCGAGCTCGCCGATCACAAAACAGAAGCAGTACTAGTAAGCAGCTGCAAGAAAAGGGAAACAATCACCATCAGGGTAGGCAAACAAAATATATCGTCGAAACCGTCTATCAAATACTTTGGTGTGATGATTGACGCTAGGCTCAGCAACAAGGAACACCTTGAAATAAAGTGCGATAAAGCAGCTCAGGTGTGTGCTGCCTTAGCCAGAATAATGAATCAGTCAACAATGGGAAGATGGGTCCATCGACTTATACCGGACATACAAAGTTGGATAAGCCGGCATCACGGAGAAGTCGATTTTTATCTCACCCAGTTCATAACCGGATTCACACAGCGAAGCAGGATTCATATAAGGCCTCGCTGCATAAAAGAACAAGAGCAGCTCGTGAGCTCTACGAGCTAAAAAGAAGGGGGGAGCATAGGTTTCTTAGAAGAAAGGAGAAAGAGCACGAGAAGCGCGTGATTGAGGATTTGTAGTGGTGTTACTGCAGGCGTGACGTTCGAAAGTTGTATCAACAGATAAAGCGAACATTCCAAGATTATAAAGCCAGAACGGAAGCCTGCAGGGATGAGAACGGACACCTAGTAGTTGAATCGCAGTCGATGCTGAGAATATGGAAAAACCACTTCTGCAGACTGTATAATGGCGATAATAATCATAATACCGCGGTCAGGCAGAATGATCCATTTCTAGTCGAGGAAGACCGCAGAGAATTCTGTCTCCCTGACCTCAACGAAGTTAAGATCGCCATATCGAAGCTCAAGTAGAATAAAGCTGCTGGCGCAGACGGACTGTCTGCTGAGCTCTTCAAGGCAGCTGGGGATGACCTGGTTAGGAGCATGCACCTGCTCATCTGTAAGATATGGTCAGAGGAAAGCATGCCCGATGAATGGAGTCTCAGCATCGTATGCCCGGTCCACAAGAAAGGAGACCCCTCTGATTGCGCCAACTATAGAGGAATAAGTCGACTTAACATCGCCTACAACATCTTTTCTGTCGTTTTGTGTGAACGCCTGAAGCCTTTTGTAAATAAGCTGATAGGTCCTTATCAGTGCGGATTCAGGCCAGGGAAGTCCACCATTGACCAAATCTTCACACTACGGCAGATCCTGTAAAAAACCAATGAATTCCAAGTCGACACTCACCACCTATTTGTCGACTTCAAAGCCGCATACGACAACGTAATTAGAGACAAGCTATACAACGCTATGTCTACCTTTGCCATACCTGCTAAACTCGTCAGACTATGCACGATGACTTTGGAGAATGCTCGCTGCTCCATCCGAATCGATGAACACCTTACCGATAGTTTTGGGCAGGGCGATGCGCTGTCGTGTGATTTCTTCGACATCATATTAGAAGTGATTGTGCAAAAATCACTGGCCAATACAAGAGGCACAATCTATTTCAAATCCTCGCAACTCCTTGCATACGCCGATGATATTGACATAATAGGTAGGTCACAGCGAGATGTCAATAAGGCGCTTGCGAGTATTGAGATGGAGGTGGTCAAAATTGGTTTGGCGGTAAACGAGGGCAAAACTAAAAATATGCTGTCATCAAAGAAGGACGCTCACCACCGATGTCTTGGCCAGAACGTTTGTATTGGCAGACATAAGTTCGAGGTAGTTAAGGACTCCGTCTACCTCCGCAGTGATCTGGAACAACGACGTCAGTTCCGAAATCAAACGCAGAATCACTCTTGCCAATCGCTGTTTATTTGGGCTCAGGAGGCAACTGAGTAATAGAGCCCTCTCCGGAACGACAAAGTTGACTCTATATAAGACCCGTATTATCCCGGTCCTGTTGTAAGACGCAGGAGCATGGACACTATCAAACGCGGATGAGGAGGCCCTTGGTCAGTTTGAGAGAAAAATTTTGCGCGTGATTTTCGGGCCTATAAACGTTGACGGGGAATGGAGGAAAAGATTCAATCACGAACTTTACGGGCTGTACAGCGACATGAGTCCGGTCAGGCGTTTATGGATTCAACGCCTAAGATGGCTGGGCCATGTAGGGCGAATGGACGCCACAGCTCCAGCCCGGAGAGTCTTAGAATCCAACCCCGAGGGACGAAGAAGCAGAGGACGGCCGCACTTAAGATGGCGCACACAGGTGGAAGGGGACCTTAGCCAACTGGGGGTGCGGCAATGGAAAAGGCTTGCAAAAGATCGTGCTAGTTGGAGGGGCATGTTGGTTGAGGCCCAGGTTCACCCGGAACTGTAGCGCCCATTAAGAAGAAGAAGAAGAAGAAGTTAATAACCGGACATGTCTGCTTCCGAGCCTATGTTTACAGGTTTGGCCTTGATCTGTGCAAACTGTGGAGAGGCTAGAGAAAATGCAGAACGCCTATTTTTTCAATGCTCACATTTCGAGGCAGAAAATAAACATCTCGAAAATAAGATCGAAGAAACACCGACTCCCAAGAACATCATTAAGCATTTGCTGACATCGAGAGAAATATGGGACGCTGTGAAGGAAACCGTAGCGAGAATCATGAAGGAACTCCGGCGTCTGGAGAGAAACAGGGAGGGCAACCAAAACCAAACGGCAGCTCCATTGGAACAGGAAACACCAATAAGAGAAAGAAGGGCATAAAATGCAAACCAGCCCCGCGAAGTAATACCTAATGGCAGACCCGCGGGGTGAGTGGTTGAAGGGTGCAGGGTGTGGTTTAGTGCGTAGGCGTATTCCTGGCATCGATTATTCAGGCTTGCGGATCGGGAAACAGTCAGTAACACCCCCTGATGACATTGATTGTGATGCTTTAAACCATACATTTACTTCACTGCGTCATTCAAACTACAATGACATTGACAGTGATCTGTTTAATAATGAACATCAGTTTTTAGGCAACGCTTTCAGCTTTATGAGGTTATCAGATGAGGATGTTGTGGAGGCAATTATATCTATTCACTCGAAGCCGTTGGGCTTGATTTAATCAACCCAAAATTCATAAAACTTTTGCTGCCCTATCTTCTGCGCTTCATAACATATATTTTCAATAACATCTTAATGACATCTGTATTTCCTACGGAATGGAAGAAGGCCAATATTATTCCCATTCCCAAATAAACGACAGAATTGCCATCCTCCCGTTCTAATCCAAAGCATTCGAAAAGGCTATATTTAAGCAGATACAACATTTTCTCTCTTCCAAGAGCAACGTAGCTGTCTTAGATAAAGGTAATTTTGCATTACTTACTCTTCTGGATTTCTCGAAGGCCTTTGACACCGTTAACCACTCAATACTTTGTAGGAGACTCCAACATAGCTTTGAATTCACAACAGAGTCTTGTAAGTTGATTCATTCATATCTTACTGGCAGACAGCAATGTGTTGTCGCGAACGGAAAGGTGTCCAACCTGGCTTACGTACCACATGGCGTCCCTCAAGGATCCATACTCGGACCACAATTCTTTTCAATTTATATAAACGGACTTCCACTCATAGTTAAGAATTGCTTAGTTCATTTGTATGCAGACGATGTGCAGCTTCTGATTAGTCGACCTCTATTAGCGAAGGACGAAGCGGTTTCCATGATGAATGAGGACTTGGCACGCATCTCTCGTAGGTCCAAGTTGAATAACCTTAATCCCATCAAGTCAAAGGCGTTGCCCATCTATCGTAGAGTAATTGATGAGTTATCATTGCACCCCTTGCAGATAGAGAATCAAACCATTGCTTACATTGATTCTGTTAAAAATCTAGGTATGATTTTCAATCGAACACTCACCTGGAATGACCATATCAATATTTCAATAGGTAAAGTTTATGGTAGTCTTCGAGCTCTTCGAATGAATCAAAACCTTATTCCAATAAAAACTAAGCTTTTACTTGGAAAAACACTTTTGCTTCCAGTATTACCTTACTGTTGTGAAGTATATAGTGATTTGGACCACGCAACCTTTCATAAACTTAATGTTGCTTACAATAACATTGCTCGGTTCGTGTATAATCGTCGCTCGTTTGATCATATTTCCCAGTATTCGAAATAACTCTGTGGTTGTAGTCCAAACGCTTTACTGCAGTTTCGCTCACTTAGCTACCTGCATAAAATAATTCAAACTAAACAACCCTACTATCTTCACAGTAGGCTGAATTTTCCTCTTTCGGCAAGATCTTTCGTCCTTATACCGCCGCGACACAAGTACTTGAATACTAAGCGTCGATTTTTGATCTATGTCATAGGCCTTTGGAACTCTCTGCCCATCTCCATAAGAGGAATTAAAAGCACCAAAAGATTCACAACACTACTTTTCACGTTCTTCGCAAATCGTTGAATTTGTTAATCTCTCCATTTTGTTCTTTCTTTTGTTTTACTTTATTTATAGTCATTATTAATTTTCTTTATTTATTTATTGTTATTTTCACATTTATCACTGTTACTTACTTACTTACTTTGATGACGCTACAATTCGAGGTGAACCAGGGCCTCAACCAACAAGCCTCTCCAGCCGGCCCGATCTTCGGCCAGCCGCTTCCAGTGCCGCACGCCCAGTTGGTTGAGGTCCCCTTCCACCTGTGCGCGCCACCTTAAATGCGGTCGTCCTCTGCTGCGTCGTCCCTCGGGGTTGGAGTCGAAGACTCTTCGGGCCGGAGCGTTGATGTCCATTCGCTCTACATGGCCTAGCCATCTTAGACGTTGGATCCGAAGACGTCTAACCAGGCCGATGTCGCTGTACAGCCCGTACAGTTCTTGGTTGAATCTCCTCCTCCATTCTCCGTTTACACAAACGGGACCAAAGATTGCACGCAGAATTTTCCTCTCGAAACGTCCAAGAGCCTCTTCATCCGCTTTTGATAACGTCCAAGCCTCAGCGCCGTAGAGAAGGACCGTGATGATTAAGGCTTTGTAGAGGGAAACCTTAGTTCATCAAGAGAGGGCTCTACTACTCAATTGCCTCTTGAGCCCGAAGAAGCAGCGGTTGGCAAGAGTAATCCTGCGTTTTATCTCAGCGCTGGTGTCGTTGCTGCTTGCCACTATCGAGCCAAGGTAGACGAAGTCCTTGACTACTTCAAAAATATAGCTTCCGAAGGTGACGTTCTGACCAAGACGTCGGTGTTGTGCGTCTTTCTTGGATGAAAGCATATATTTGGTCTTGTCCCCATTTACCCTTAGACCCACTTTCACCTCTTCTGCATCAATCTCCACAATCTCAGCATCGACTGTGACTCCACTACTAGTTGTCCGTGCTCATCCCTGCAGGCTTCTGCTCTGGCTTTATAGCCTTGGCATGTTCGTTTTACTTTCTGGTAAAATTTTCGAACGTCGTTCCTGCCGTAACATCTCTCCATCTCATCGATCTCGCACTTCTCGTGCTCCTTCTTTTTCCTTCTCAGATGCGCATGCTCCTCCCTCCTTTTCTGTTCATAGAGCTCGCGGGCAGCTCTCGTCCGTCGATGCAATGTGGCCATGTATGCATTCTGTTTCTCTACATGGGCCTGTCTGTACTCATCATCAAACCAGGGGTTTCTCGACGATGGTGGCTTTAAACCGAGTATATCTGAGGCGGCCTCTCTAATGGCTTTCTGACAACGACTCCATTGCTGTTCTATGGTTTCTGCAGATTGCATCGGGACCTGAGAGAGCTTGAGGGAGACTCGATCGGCGAAGGTTCTGGCGGTCTCCTGCGATTGCAGCTTTCCGACGTTGAATTTTGGTGTTCTTACTCGACTCCGTTGGTTCCGAGAAATTCGCATCCGTATCTTGGCTGCAACAAGGTAATGATCCGAGTCGATGTTGGCTCCTCGAAAGGTTCGGACATCTAGGATGCTGGAGGAGTGTCTGCCGTCGATCGCAATATGATCAATTTGGTTGGTTGTCGATTGATCGAAAGACCGCCAGGTCCCCTTATGGATGTTGAGGTGTGGGAATCGTGTACTTGCTACTACCAGGTTATGTCCCTCCATAAAGTCCACTAGCCTTAGTCCATTTTCTGACGTGGTGTTGTGTAGGCTGTGTTTTCCACTGACCCGTTCATAGATAGCTCCCTTACCCATTGAAATCTCCTAGAACGATTTTGGTGTCATAGCTGGGACATTGCGCATACGTTCAGTTTATCACTGTTACTTAGATAAAAATACTAAAGGCTTGCAATAATTAATGAGACATATGTCTTACATTGTAAGTGTTTTAAATGAATAAATACAAATACAAATAAAGCTATCCTCTCAAGTCCGGCATCGGAGTCATAGGGGCTTTGGAATAATAAATTGAATACCTTATGAGCAGCAGTTCCCAACAGTTGTTTACTCCTAATTTCATCTGAATTTGTCAAGCTCATTTCCAGATCATTACCATTAAATCTAGTTATTTGTAATTCTGAAATATGAGAAAATAAATCCAAAACCCGGTACTTAGTGGAGGAAAAACCTGCGTCTAATTGTGTCAGAGCCTGAAGGTATTTATCTTTTCCAAAGCTTTCTTTAATTTAATCTTTTCATCCATTCAGGACCGATTCATTGTTTCTCCAGTTGTCCTAGAACAACTACGACCAGGTAATTTATTTTTACTTCCCTCTACTGAAACGAGAGTATATATAATTAAAGTTTCGTAACGGATCCTAATTAAAGATAATTTGTCGAATGTCCCCTTAACACCATGGAACCCCATTAACGTGAACGTAAAGTTGAACGTTGCTACACTACTTTTGTGAAAACGAAACAAAATTCCTTTCATTTGTGCGTCCCTACCTTTAATCGATATTTTTTTACTTCAGCGATTGAAAACAAACCACCACATTTGCTGGAAGAAGCAATTAATCACTTCTATGAATGGAAACAGGGAAAGTGTGAGGAAGCGGCAAAAAGCTTCTTTTGTGATTCACCTACATATGTACATATACTCATCTTATCGTCGGATTTGCTGGATTCAACAAACCTGTTGGTATCCTAATCTGGATGAGAGATACGACCTCAGATATCTATTAGTATTCGTGATATGTCAACCTTATTTATGACTATGTTATTTCAATTTACTTTTTCTTATTTCTGGTCCCATAAACCTCCAGCTGAGCTAGGGGAAATAAGGAATAGTGTCCATTAATTCAGAAAAATGCTTTCTTTCAGTTAACCTTTGTTGCAATTTCGTGAAGCAGACACGCTCGCACATAATTTAATTATGTAGATACATTTATATAAAAAAAATCGGCCAAGTGCGAGTCGGACTCGCGCACGAAGGGTTCCGTACCATCTGTATTTATGTATGTATAAATATGAAAGAGACTAGGTATGTACTGTCTTCATGATGAGATATAGTTTATCATCAAAGTGTCCATTGAATTCAAATCAATTATCTTACTTGACAGCAACGATGTGAAGAGGTGAATAACAATAATGGGAAATATGGGAAAAAGGTTTGCAGCTAGGATTAATTCATTAAAGACACAAACGAGATCAAAACTGGGAAGTTTGCTACTGGTTGTGGAATATTGTCGACTAACCTTAGTTCAGTATGTGACCAAGGGGAATTTTTTGATGAAAATCATGCCTGTTGTATGGGAGCCCCCCTTAAATATTCATTTTGTTCTGTTTTTAGTATTTGTCACGGTAGCAGCAACAGAAATACATCATCTGTGAAAATTTCAACTCCCTAACTATCACGGTTCATGAGATAAAGCCTGGTGACAGACGGACGGACGGACGGACGGACAGCGAAGTCTTAGTAATAGGGTTCCGTTTTACCCTTGGGTACGGAACCCTAAAAAGGAAACGTATATTTTTCATCCTAAGTTGAGAATGTACGGGAAATAGGGAGTCGGTGCGCGTTCCGTAACTATTGAATTAAAGTTGTCATTCAACTGCAATGCTAGTGGGGTAAATGCTATGTGACCTAAATACAAATTTTTTCATATAAGCTTGAAGGGAATATAACCATTTTCTGAAATGTTAACAGAATATAAAATAAAGAATTAGAATCTTTTTCTAGATATCGTAGTTATAAAACGAATTTATTAGAATGAATTGAGCTCAATTTAAGTTGTAAATTTCTGTGAAACGATTGTCAATAGTAGGGCGCTGTGGCGTAGTAGTTAGGCTGCGCGCACAGTGATGCAAGATGCGATTCGGGAAGCGATACGAGAAGCCGATACGAGATGCGATGCGAGATGCGATATGGTGCGTCCAGTGAAAGCTGCTCTGTACTGTTCTGTTGCGATATATTCATCATCAGGCGAACGATTTTTAAATGAAAGTTTATATTTTCCAATAAGGACTTGACAACTTTTTTTTTTTCAAATAAAACCCAAACCATTTGAGATATTTCAAAACCTTTACTATCGGCGTGAAGTTCAATCAAAACATTTATGAACGAAACTCAACTTGGTTCATATGGCCACCGCGGGCACGTTTGCAGCGGTCGACTCGTTGGACCCAATTTTCGATGACTGGGCCACACACTGTCTCTGAGCTCTTCAACGTCGTCGGCTTGTTGGCATAAACCAATGACTTAACGTAGCCCTAAAGAAAATAGTCTAGAGGCGTTAAATCGCACGAAAGAGGTGCCATTCGACTGGCCCATTTCTTGTGATAACACGCTCATCAAACTCACTCTTCAATAAATCGATGGTAACGTGTGCTGTATAGCTTGTGGTACCATCCTGTTGAAACCACATGTCGTCCAAGTCCATATCTTCCAATTCGGCAATCATGGCATGATAACGCTGGCCATTCACAGTAAGTGACGACCGTTATCGTCGACGAAAAATATGGTCCAATAACGCCGCCGGCATGCAAACCGCACCAAACAGTTATTTTTTGTGGATGAGGTGGTGATTTATGAAGCACATGTGGATTTTCATCGGACCAATAATGCATATTTTGCTTATTGACGAACCCATTGAGCCAAAAATGAGCTTCGTCACTAAAGATGATTTTGCGATGAAATTCGTCATCTTAGCGCATCTTCTCCAGAGCCCAATCGGAGAACGTACGTCGCTTCAAATGGTTCGTCGGCTTCAATTCTTGAGTAAGCTTGATCCTGTATGGGTGTAAACCAAGATCCTTACGCAAAATACGCGTTAATGTGGTCTGAGCGATGATCTTGAGAACGCCGTGCAATTGATTGATTTGGATCGTTTGCTACGGACGCCCGAACGGTAGCGATATTTTCTACACTTCCACCAACCCGTTATCTCGCTGACACGGCAATATCGCACAACGAATATGTAGACTCAAGACTTGTTATTGCCTGTCTACAGGGCGAGAATTACGACCGGAAATTTGAGTTAACGCTCTTAAAGTTCCGGTCACCGACTCTGAATTTCGGTAAAATTTTTTTATAATTTGCAGACGTTGCTCGTCCGTGTACTTTACCATGATGAAAATGTTGACTTTACTGCATAAATCAACAATGACAATTCGATGATTAGTGAAAGGGCGCGTTCACAAATTGAATTCAGAGTTGTCAATTCCCTATTGGAAAACCCTTTATATATCCACAGTTAAGGAACGATGAAAGAAAATTCTTGGAATGCACAAGAATGTCGTTCAAAATATTTGACGATATTTTAAAAAAAATTAAGCCTTTTATATTAGGAAACTGAACCAATTTTTCTTTTAAACAAATGAAATTGCATCTGAAATACAACAACAATGGATACTACTCGCACAGAATCGATTGAAAAAGTGATCAAAAGAGTTTGTGTGCGATAAGCTTGCGAGTATCTCGCGAGAATCGCATCGGAAATCGCTTCATTGTGCGCAAGTACATAAGAATACATGTGAACAGTTTCATCGCAGGGAGAGAAGGGAGAAGGGAGCGAACAAATAGAGCAAAGAAGTTTATCGCGTTTAACTTGGCAAACGCCAGCTTCGATCTCTGTCCCTGCTCAATCCAAGTTGACACACAGCCTCCGCGTGGCCTCCCCTGGATAGCTATACTGGCTCCCGCCAGGTAGTGAAGTGTGCAGCGACCCGACCCCTTGTTCCTGGGGAAAGAGGAACCTGGCCCTCCAGGTTAGGGGTTGCGCTTAGGGCTAACATCCCTATCGCGTAAAACAAAAATTTTGTTCAGAGACAACCAATAGCCTCGGATACGGACGGATTACATGTTGACGACCCCCGCAAACGTCAAAAAGGAAACGAATTTCGGTTCTGCACCTGGAACGTAAGGTCCCTCAACAGACCAGGTGCAGCCGAACAACTGGTCAACTCTTTGGACTGCTATAAGGCAGACATTACCGCGCTCCAAGAAGTGCGATGGGATGGGCCAGGCAAAAGGCGGATGAAAAACTGTGATATATACTACGGAAACTGCTGCAGAGAAAATAAACAACGCTTATTCGGATGCGGATTTGTTGTTCGAGGCAAACTCAGGAAAAAAGTCTTAAGCTTCCAGTTTGTAAGCGAACGCCTCATAACTATCCGCATCAAGGCCAATCTCGGCAATATAAGCTTACTATGTGTCCCCGCCCCCACAGAGGAGAAAGATGACCGACATAAAGACGACTTCTATGATCTCCTAGGCAGAACGTATGCGCAATGTCCCAGCTATGACACCAAAATCGTTCTAGGAGATTTCAATGCGAAGCTGAGTAAGGAAGCTATCTTTGAACGGGTCATTGGAAAACACAGCCTACACAACACCACGTCAGAAAACGGACTAAGGCTAGTGGACTTTATGGCGGGACATAACCTGGTAGTAGCAAGTACACGATTCCCACACCTCAACATCCATAAGGGGACCTGGCGGTCTTTCAATCAATCGACAACCAACCAAATTGATCATATTGCGATCGACGGCAGATACTCCTCCAGCATCCTAGATGTCCGAACCTTTCGAGGAGCCAACATCGACTCGGATCATTACCTTGTTGCAGCCAAGGTACGGATGCGAATTTCTCGGAACCAACGAAGTCGAGTAAGAACACCAACATTCAACGTCGGAAAGCTGCAATCGCAGGAGACCGCCAGGAACTTCGTCGATCAAGTCTCCCTCAAGCTCTCTCAAGTCCCGATGCAATCTGCAGAAACCATAGAACAGCAATGGAGTCATTGTCAAAACGCCATTAGAGAGGCCGCCTGAGATGTACTCGGTTTCGAGCCACCACCGTCGAGAAACCCCTGGTAGAGAAACAGAATGCATACATGGCCACATTGCATCGACGGATGAGTGCTGCCCGCGAGCTTTATGAACAGAAAAGGGGGGAGGAGCATGCGCTTCTGAGAAGGAAAAAGAAGGAGCACGAGAGCGCGAGATCGAGGAGATTGAGAGATGTACCAAAATTTTACCAGGAAGTTCGAAAATTTTACCAGGAAGTAAAACGAACATGCCACGGCTATAAAGCCAGAGCAGAAGCCTGCAGGGATGAGTACGGACAACTAGTAGTAGAGTCACAGTCGACGCTGAGATTGTGCAAGGACCAATTCTGCAGACTGAATAACGGCGATGATAGTCAAAATGCTGCCGTCAGGTAGAAAGAACCATCCACAATGGACGTAGGCGAAAGAAAATTCCTTCCACCCGACCTAGACGATGTTAAGATAGCGATATCGAAACTTAAGTCTTATAAAGCTGGTGGAGCAGACGGTCTCCCCGCGGAACTGATTAAAGCAGCTGGCGATGAGCTGGTCAGGAACGTGCACCAACTCACCTGCAAGATATGGTCGGCAAAACGCATGACCAATGAATGGAATCTCATTATCGTTTGCCCGGTCCATAAGAAAGGAGACCCCTATGACTGCGCCAATTACAGAGGGATAAGCCTCCTAAACATCGTGTACAAGATCCTCTCTGCCGTACTGTGTAAGAGCCTGAAGCCGTTCATGGACAATCTGATAGGTTCCTACCAGTGTGGTTTCAGGCCAGGAAAATCCACGATAGACCAAATATTTACACTACGACAGATCTTGGAGAAGACCCATGAATTCCAGGTCGACACGCACCATCTCTAAAGCCGCGTATGACAGTGTTTATAGAGACGAGCTATACAGAGCCATGTCATGCTTTAACATTCCTGCCAAACTCGTCAGACTGTGTAGGATGATTACGGAGAACTCTCGTTGCTCCATTAAGGTCGGAGGTGAACTAACCGACCCCTTTGATGTTAAAAAAGGTTTTAGACAGGGTGATGCACTGTCATGTGATTTCTTCAATATTATCCTTGAAAAGATCGTGCGAGACTCTGCGGCCAATACAAGGGGTACGATCTACTTCAAGTCCACACAATTGCTTGCCTACGCAGATGACATTGACGTTATTGAACGAACAAAGCGAGACGTCAATGAGGCGTTCACAAGCATTGATGCAGAAGAGGCGAAAGTGGGTCTAAGGGTAAATGGGGATAAGACCAAATCTATGCTATCATCCAAGAAAGACGCACAACACCGACGTCTTGGTCAGAACGTCACCTTCGGCTGCTATATATTTGAAGTAGTCAAGGACTTCGTCTACCTTGGCTCGATAGTGACAAGCAGCAACGACACCAGCGCTGAGATAAAACGCAGAATAACTCTTGCCAATCGCTGCTTCTTCGGGCTCAAGAGGCAATTGGGTAGTGGAGCCCTCTCTCGAAAAACTAAGGTCTCCCTCTACAAAACCTTAATCATTCCGGCCCTCCTCTACGGCGCTGAGGCTTGGACGTTATCAAAAGTGGATGAAGAGGCTCTTGGACGTTTCGAGAGGAAAATTCTGCGTGCAATCATTGGTCCCGTTTATGTAAACGGAGAATGGAGGAGGAGATTCAACCAAGAACTGTACGGGCTGTACAGCGATATCGGCCTTGTTAGACGTCTTCGTATCCAACGTCTAAGATGGCTAGGCCATGTAGAGCGAAAGGACATCAACGCTCCGGCCCGAAGAGTCTTCGCCTCCAACCCCGAGGGACGACGCAGCAGAGGACGACCGAATTTAAGGTGGCGCGCTCAGGTGGAAGGGGACCTCAACCAACTGGGCGTGCGGCACTGGAAGCGGCTGGCCGAAGAACGGACCGGCTGGATAGGCTTGTTGTCTGAGGCCCTGGTTCACCCCGAACTGTAGCGCCATCAAAGTAAGTAAGTATTTGGATGTAGATACATGCTCAATTGTAAAACATTTTGTTGAGCAGATTTTGCTGGCATCATACGTTATGAAATTCCTGTTCATGCTACAAGTATCAAGACTAACACATAAACTTGTGCAATCAGTACTATGAAATATAAATTCCGGGGAGTTAATAACAAACGAGGGAAGATTGAAAAACATACGTTTAGTTTTATCGCTCATGACATGCTAAACCAAAGTCTTAAGACTTCTAAATCATAGTTGATGTCCGCCACTAATTCTAGCACAGAAGAATTGGCATACGCACAAGCTATATCATCTGCAAACCCAGTTTTTTCCCTTTCAAGTTCAGGTTGAAGATCGAGTTAATGAAAACAAGAAATAAGACAGAGCCAAGAACGGAGCCTTGGGGAACGCCTATTTCAATATCCAGGTTCTTACTGAATACATCTCTTGACCTTGCGTATTGCTTCCTATTCATAAGATATGAGGCGAACCATTCAAACATAAAGCCTCTGAAGCCAGCCTTTTCCAACTTGCTCAAAAGAAGTTCATCATCAACTGTATCAAAGGCCTTTGTAATATCAATGAAAAGTGCTGCACTCGTTTTCTTGTCATTTTGGCTAGGATAAATATGCTTACAAAAGTTTAGGGGAGCGTCCTCTGTTGATCTGCCAACTCTAAACCCATATTGGCAATCATTAAAATATGAACCTTGATCAAGAAATGTAATAATCCAGATCTTAATCGCTTTTTCAAAGATTTTCGAAAAAAAAAACGATAAAAGAGAGATCGGCCTGTAATTATTCAATTCTTTTCTGTTGCCTTTTTTAAATACTGGAATGATCTCAGCAATCTTTAATCCATCGGGAAATATACCGCAATAAACGCTCTTATTAAAAATATGAGCTAGAATATCGACAACGTTCAGAGAAATACGTTTAATAAAAGCATTCGAATAGCTATATCTAGGGGACGATTGTGATTTGTTAAGTAATGAAATGATCTTACGAATTTCTTAGGAAGAAATGGGATCAAAACAAAAGCTATTTTGTGAACCAATTTCCTTGCTTAGACAGTGTTGCGATCAATTGTTTTGTGTCACCAAGCCTAAGCCTGCATCTGCACGTGTATTAGCTGCAACACTTGTAGAAAGGTAATTGAAAATATTAGCCATTGCTAATACTTACTTACTTATCAGGCCAGCGATCCATGGAGGATCTGAGCCTGAGCTATAGCTGCCTTCCATCCTTGACGGTCCCGGGCACGCTGCTTCCAGTTATCA
The DNA here is from genome assembly GCA_951905685.1 of Eumerus sabulonum. Lineage (NCBI taxonomy): Eukaryota > Metazoa > Arthropoda > Insecta > Diptera > Syrphidae > Eumerus > Eumerus sabulonum. The sequence continues at coordinate 71,754,461 of OX645061.1, forward strand.
AGACCAAGATGTCTTACATCCGCGATTACTTGGTCTTTATACTGGAGGTTCGGTCTTCCTCTTCTTCTCGAACCAGGAGGCTCGGAGTCGAAGACCCTCTTAGCTGGAGCGTTGATGTCCATGCGCTCGATGTGGCCTAGCCAGGGTAGTCGACGGATCCTTGCCTTCCGGACTACAGCCACATCTTGATACAGCTCGTAGAGTTCGCGGTCGTGTCTTCTTCTCCATTCACCTTTCTCACAGATAGGACCAAATATCCGGCGCGGAATTTTTCTTTCGAAAGAACCCGAAATCAGCTCCGCTGTCCTGCTTATCGTCCAGCTTTCGGCTCCGTACAGCAAGACTGGCAGAATGAGCGTTTTGTAAAGCATGACTTTGGTCTTTTGAGTGAGGAGTTTTGACCCCAGTTGTTTGGACAAGCCGAAGTAGCAGCGGTTGCCAAGGGCGATTCTATGCCGGATCTCCACTGTGGTGTCATTTGTGGAATTTACGTTTGCCCCGAGGTAGACAAACTCCTTAACTACCTCGAAATTGTAGCTGTCAATTGTATCCTAGCAGCTGGATGGACTTGTAAAATATAGTGCCTTCCCTGTTGACGCCTGCCCGTCGCACTATCTGCTCCAGCACCAGGTTGAAGAAGTCACATGATAGCGCATCTCCTTACCGAAATCCGGTGCATGTTTCGAATGGTTCCGAGGTCCTAGAACCGAGTTGCACGGTGCATCGCGTGTTTTTTAGCGTGACGCGACACAACTGGATCAGTTTTACCGGGATTCCGAATTCGGCCATCGCACCAAGCAGTTCTTCACGATGAATGCTGTTGTATGCGGCTTTGAAATCGATGAAAAGATGGTGTGTATAGATTCGAAACTCGTTGGTCTTTTCCAGGATTTGTCGAAGTGTGAAAATTTCGTCTATAGTTGATTTGCCGGGCCGGAAGCCGCACTGGTACCTGCCGATTAGTGCGGTGCAAAATGGTTTTAGACGTTCACACAATACGCTCGACAGGATCTTGTATGCGACATTGAGCAGGGATATACGTCTATAGTTCTTGAAAGGGGGAGGATCGCCTTTTTTTGTGGATGGGGCATATAGAGCTGGTATTCCAGTCGTCGGGCATGCTTTCATCTTCCCAAATTCTGCAGATGATCTGGTGCATGCTCCCTACCAGAACATCGCCACCAGCCTTGAAGAGCTCTGATGGCAAGCCATCTGCGCCTGCGGCCTTGTTGTTCTTCAGCTTCTGAATAGCTGTGCTGACTTCTTCGATGCTGGGTGGGAGGACTACTTCAGCGGCTGGAGTTGGGATTTCCTCGGTCCCTACCACTCTCTCTTGGTCATGCTCGTTAAGCAGCTGCTGGAAATGCTGCTTAAATACATCCACTATTCCCTGCGGGTCGGTGACAAGATTAGCCTCGCAGTTTCGAAGAGCCTGGGTGTCCTTTTTGAAGCCTCCTGCAAGGCCTTTGGCTTTTTTGTAAAAGGCTCGTGTTTTATGTTTATCCCTAGACTCCTCGATATCCTTGACCTGGGAGGCTGCGAAGATTCTTTTCTTTTGTCGCAGTAGTTTTTTCTCCTCCCTTCTTCTGGCTCGGTACTCTTCTTGCGCTGCTCTGGTTTTCCTCTGCAGCGCCTTTTGGTACGCCTCGTTGGTTGCTGCCTTTTTCTGGTCACACTCGCCATCATACCACGGGTTTGTTGTCGGGGGTGGTAGGTATCCTAAGGTGGTTTCGGCTGCTTCCTGAATGGCTGAGCGGCAATGTAGCCACATATTATTGGCATTTGTGTTCGACGTAGGCATACCGTAGAGTCTTTCGCTCAGCTGCTCCCTGTAGACTCTGGCAACCTCCGGTGTGCTCAGGCGCCCAATGTCGAACCTCCTCCTGATGGGCTGGTGCAGCTTTCTGACATTGGACAGTCGAGCTCTGAACCTTGCTGCTACGAGGAAGTGGTCAGAGTCGACATTTGCCCCTCTGAATGTTCGCACATCCAGGATGTTTGACGAGTGCCTTGCGTCAATGAGCACATGGTCGATTTGGTTGGCGGTTCGACCGTCCGGAGATCGCCAGGTAGCTGTGTGGATTCGCTTGCGAGGGAATCTTGTGCTACTTATCACCGCATTACGAGCTGTCGCAAAGTCAGCCAGTCGGAAGCCGTTATCTGTTGTTGTATCGTGGAGGCTGTGCTTTCCGACCACTCCGCCAAGGGTGTTCTCCATACCGATTTTAGCGTTGAAGTCCCCGAGCACGATTTTTACATCGTACTCCGGACAAGCTCCGTAGGCGTTGTCCAGGAGGCCATAGAAGTCCTCCTTGATAGGGTCTTCAGCCTCGTCGGTAGGGGCGTGTGCACATATAAGGCTGATGTTATAAAATCTGCCTCTGATGCGGATCACAGCCAGGCGATCACTTAAAGGTTTAAAGTCGATGACCTTCGACCTTAACCGCTTTCCCACCACAAATCCGCATCCCAGTAAGTGCAACCTTTTGTGACAGCTGTAATAAATGTCGCAATTTTTCCTCCTAATCATACCGTTTGCTATCCAGCGTATTGGACCGCAGTAGTATCCGCCTTGTACTGCGTGAGGATTCCTTCTAGTTAATGAGCAGCTCCGGGAGTGTACAGGGATCTGACATTCCAGGAGCATACTGGCAAATCGTGTTCCTTTTTCGTGCGTTGTCGTCGTCGAGTATCCGTCCGTGTATCCGAGGCATCTTGCTCATTCATAAATTTAAGTTTTTTTTTTACGTGGGCGGATTGTTAGCCCGCCGCACAACCGCCATTCTGGTCGGGGTTTTTTTCGCTGCATACGTTTGTTCACCTCCCAACGGTTGTTGAAGAGGCTATCCAGAGGCATCTCGCCAGGTTGAGAGCGATCAACAACTTTACACTGTATGTCCAAGCCCATTAGCCATTGCTAATGGTGTATTAGATTTCCTATCCTGATGTATGATTCAGGATGGTGTATCCAATGAGGCATTTCATAGTGTCTTTTGAAGATTTTCACCTACCCTCGAAAACAAAAATGTAATCAAATCCAACCAACGTTTCCAATATGTCGAATTCTGCCATTCCACATACTAAAAGAATCTTGACGTAATCGTTTTCAACAGTTTGCTCCGGACGGCCTGGTAGCTGCTCACCAAAAAATTAATGCGAAATCACATTTAAGCTCATGGAACCATATAACTGTTGTCATCGATGGCAACGCGTACACGAGACAATTTCCTCAAGCCGTGACTTCATAAATCGAGCATAATGGAGAATTCTGCCCTCCCGCGACCCTCAACACCTTTAAACTAAGTGTAATGCAGAACATTATATTTCTTTATTGTAATTTAAGCCATGGTTGTTGTTGTTTCCTGGACAATAAATGAAATACATTCCGATAGGTGCGAGTTTGCAAAAAAAGGAGTCAAAAATTGGAATTTATATGCTGAAGCACGTAATAGCAGTTCCCACTCAAGAGACCACTTGTCAAAAGTTAAAAACAATCTTGAAAGATTGACGGGGATGGCTGAAAGTTCGTATTCGACAGCGCATCATCTCCCCTGTGTTCCTGTTTGACTGTTTTTGATATACACAAGAAAATGCAAAACAGGTAAATACAATTTTACAGCGATTTGTCCTGTGGCGTTAAGGAAGATTTATGAAGGCTTATTAAAATTTCTCATGATCCCTTAACTTGTCAAACAAAACAAAATCGATTAGACCCTAGGGCCTGTTTCACACAAGACGGTTTCGTCCGTACGGCTAAAATCCGTACCGTGAACTATTGATAGTAAATTAATAAAAGCAATTGAAGACGGAGACGGATTTTTTTCCGTCCGGTAGATTTAAAACAGCCGTCTCAACGACTGGAATACACGGCGACCGTGTCGTCGCCGTCTTATCAGTTGTCTAGGGGACTCTATGCAAGGTAGGTAGGTAGGTAGGGTCGTAGCCTTCCCAGAGTTGAGAAGAATGTACATAGGCCAGGGAGGCCCGTTGTGCAGCTACGAGGGGGTCTTACCCCCCTATTCGTGGAACAATTTTGTGCTTCTTAAGAAGTTAAGAAGATCAAGTATCCCTACTTTCTGAACATCTGTCAGACCGTTAAGGAAGTAAGAGCCTAGAGAGCTGGACAGGCGCAGAAAAGGTGGTGAATGGATTCGACCTCCTCCTCGTCCTAACAGCTTCTGCAGAAATCATTTGGAACTATTCCTAGTTTTTCTGCGTGACTGCCAATGAGGCAGTGTCCTGTGGTGACACCGATGACTTTGTAGATGCCAGTTCTTTTGAGGGAGATTATACTCCTTGTGCGTTGACTGTCAAGCCGAGGCCAGATTTGCCTGGTGATGACGAAGGTATGTCCCTGTGCCCATCTTAGGTTCGTCTCGGCCCTCGCGAGATTGGTCAAATTATGTTTAATGGTTGTAAGGGGTACTCCCTCACAAGCCCCGATTGATTGTAGCGTCGTTCCTAGTTTGGCGAGGGTGTCGGAGGGCATGGGCTCGGACATACAGGGTAAAGTTGTTGATTGCTCTCAACCTGGCGAGATGCCAGCAACGATCCCTGTTTAAATGCCCGGGTCAAGTTGACATACGGCCTCCTCGCGGCGCCCTCTGGATAGCCTCTTCAACAACCGTTGGGAGGTGAACAAACGTATGCAGCGAAGAAAACCCCGACCAGAATGGCGGTTGTGCGGCGGGCTAACAATCCGCCCACGTAAAAAAACCCAAAGTTATGAATGAGCAAGATGCCTCGGATATACGGACGGATACTCGACGACGACAACGCACGAAAAAGGAACACGATTTGCGAGTATGCTCCTGGAATGTCAGAACCCTGTACACTCCCGGAGCTGCTCATAAACTAGAAGGAATCCTCACGCAGTACAAGGCGGATATTACTGCGGTCCAGGAAATACGCTGGATAGGAAACGGTATGATTAGGAAGAAAAATTGCGACATTTATTACAGCTGTCACAAAAGGTTGCACTTACTGGGATGCGGATTCGTCGTGGGAAAGCGGTTAAGGTCGAAGGTCATCGACTTTAAACCTATAAGTGATCGCCTGGCTGTGATCCGCATCAAAGGCAGATTTTATAACATCAGCCTTATATGTGCACACGCCCCTACCGACGAGGCTGAAGACCCTATCAAGGAGGACTTCTATGACCTCCTGGACAACGCCTACGGAGCTTATCCGGAGTACGATGTAAAAATCGTGCTCGGGGACTTCAACGCCAAAATCGGAAAGGAAAACACCCTTGGCGGAGTGATCGGAAAGCACAGCCTCCACGATACAACAACAGATAACGGCTTCCGACTCGCTGACTTTGCGACAGCTCGTAATGCGGTGATAGGTAGCACAAGATTCCCTCGCAAGCGAATCCACACAGCAACCTGGCGATCTCCGGACGGTCGAACCGCCAACCAAATCGACCATGTGCTCATTGACGCAAGGCACTCGTCAAACATCCTGGATGTGCGAACATTCAGAGGGGCAAATGTCGACTCTGACCACTTCCTCGTAGCAGCAAGATTCAGAGCTCGACTGTCCAATGTCAGAAAGCTGCACCAGCCCATCAGGAGGAGGTTCGACATTGGGCGCCTGAGCACACCGGAGGTTGCCAGAGTCTACAGGGAGCAGCTGAGCGAAAGACTCTACGGTATGCCTACGTCGAACACAAATGCCAATAATATGTGGCTGCATTGCCGCTCAGCCATTCAGGAAGTAGCCGAAACCACCTTAGGATACCTACCACCCCCGACAAGAAACCCGTGGTATGATGGCGAGTGTGAGCAGAAAAAGGCAGCAACCGACGAGGCGTACCAAAAGGCGCTGCAGAGGAAAACCAGGGCAGCGCGAGAAGAGTACCGAGCCAGAAGAAGGGAGGAGAAGAAACTACTGCGACAAAAGAAAAGAATCTTCGCAGCCTCCCAGCTCAAGGATATCGAGGAGTCTAGGGATAGACATAAAATACGAGCCTTTTACAAGAAAGCCAAAGGCCTTGCAGGAGGCTTCAAAAAGGGCACCCTGGCTCTTCGAAACTGCGAGGGTAATCTTGTCACCGACCCGCAGGGAATAGTGGATGTATTTAAGCAGCACTTCCAGCAGCTGCTTAACGAGCATGACCAAGAGAGAGTGGTAGGGACTGAGGAAATCCCAACTCCAGCCGCTGAAGTAGTCCTCCCACCCAGCATAGAAGAAGTCGGCACAGCTATTCAGAAGCTGAAGAACAACAAGGCCGCAGGCTCAGATGGCTTGCCATCAGAGCTCTTCAAGGCTGGCGGCGATGTTCTGGTAGGGAGCATGCACCAGATCATCTGCAGAATTTGGGAAGATGAGAGCATGCCCGACGACTGGAATACCAGCTCTATATGCCCCATCCACAAAAAAGGCGATCCTACCTCTTGTAAGAACTATAGAGGTATATCCCTGCTCAATGTCGCATACAAGATCCTGTCCAGCGTATTGTGTGAACGTCTAAAACCATTTTGCAACGCACTAATCGGCAGCTACCAGTGCGGCTTCCGGCCCGGCAAATCAACTATAGACCAAATTTTCACACTTCGACAAATCCTGGAAAAGACCAACGAGTTTCGAATCTATACACACCATCTTTTCATCGATTTCAAAGCCGCATACGACAGCATTCATCGTGAAGCACTGTTTGGGGCGATGGCCGAATTCGGGATCCCGGTAAAACTGATCCAGTTGTGTCGCGCCACGCTAAAAAACACGCGATGCACCGTGCAACTCGGTTCTAGGACCTCGGAACCATTCGAAACATGCACCGGATTTCGGCAAGGAGATGCGCTGTCATGTGACTTCTTCAACCTGGTGCTGGAGCAGATAGTGCGACGGGCAGGCGTCAACAGGGAAGGCACTATCTTTTACAAGTCCATCCAGCTGCTAGGATACGCGGATGATATCGACATCATCGCGTGTTCTCGCCGTGGCATTGTGGAAGCATTCACGGCGATTGAAGAACAGGCGAAACGAATTGGCCTTAAGATCAATGAGGACAAAACGAAATACATGCTGTCAAGCAAAAACCAATCCGTCGTTCACCACCTGGGACAAAACATAACAATTGACAGCTACAATTTCGAGGTAGTTAAGGAGTTTGTCTACCTCGGGGCAAACGTAAATTCCACAAATGACACCACAGTGGAGATCCGGCGTAGAATCGCCCTTGGCAACCGCTGCTACTTCGGCTTGTCCAAACAACTGGGGTCAAAACTCCTCACTCGAAAGACCAAAGTCATGCTTTACAAAACGCTCATTCTGCCAGTCTTGCTGTACGGAGCCGAAAGCTGGACGATAAGCAGGACAGCGGAGCTGATTTTGGGTTCTTTCGAGAGAAAAATTCTGCGCCGGATATTTGGTCCTGTCTGTGAGGAAGGTGAATGGAGAAGAAGACACAACCGCGAACTCTACGAGCTGTACCAAGATGTGGATGTAGTCCGGAAAGCAAGGACCCGTCGACTACACTGGCTCGGCCACATCGAGCGCATGGACATCAACGCTCCAGCTAAGAGGGTCTTCGACTCCGAGCCTCCTGGTTCGAGAAGAAGAGGAAGACCGAACCTCCGGTATAAAGACCAAGTAATCGCGGATGTAAGACATCTTGGTCTTGACAACTGGAAGCAGCGTGCCCGGGACCGTCAAGGATGGAAGGCAGCTATAGCTCAGGCTCAGATCCTCCATGGATCGCAGGCCTGATAAGTAAGTAAGTAAGTCGGCTTTTTCATTACCTGTAATGTCGCTGTATTCCGGTACCCAGATAAGCTGTATGTTGAACTGTTCTGCCATCTCGTTAAGAGATCTGCGACAGTCGAGACTAGATTTTGATGTGTACACATAGGACTCCAGCGACTTTAAGGCTGCTTGACTGTCTGTGAGAATGCGAAAATCCGTGGTGGATATTACGTTCCACTTCAGCCAAGACAAAGCCTCTTTTATTGCCAACAGTTCTGCCTGGAAAACGCTGCAGTGATCTGGTAATTTTAGAGCTTTATGTAGCTTGAGTTGTTTGCAGAAAACTCCACTGCCCACCCCGTCTTTTGTTTTAGACCCGTCAGTGTAGAAATCCACACAGTTTCTGCGCGGTTGAGTTTGGCGGGTCCAGTTCTTCCTGTCCGGATAGATCATCGTAAAGTTTTTGTTCAAGACTATGGTGGGTTCTGTGTGGTCTAGGTTTTCTGTCAAAGTTATCCTGTTTTGCAGGATGGAGGGGTGGCCAGTGACATAGCTCGCCCATTTCGAGTTGGCTTTTAGTCTTATGGCCGAGTGTGTGGCAATTTGCTTACCGAAAATATCGAGTGGTGTAAGGTCTAATACCATGTTAAGCTTATCCGTTGGTGTGGACCTGAGGGCCCCGGTAATGCACATACATGCCATCCTTTGTACCTTCTCGAGTTGTTTGTGGTATGGTGTCTTGTCTAGTGCAGTCCACCAGACTATCACTCCATACATTAGTATGGGTCTAACGACCGTGATGTAGAGCCATAGGGTAATCTTGGGGTTGAATCCCCATTTTTTTCCTAGGGCTTTCTTACATGTATAGAGAGCTATTGTTGCTTTTTTTTTGCTCTTTCAATTGTGTTGCTCTTCCAAGTTAATTTCCTATCGAGTATAATGCCAAGGAATTCGGCACTAGGGGAGTAGGCTAACCTGGTATCGAGCAGAGTGATAGGGCAGTTTTCCGGGATTTTGTGCTTTTTGGTAAAAAGCACGAGCTCCGTTTTTTGTGGGTTAATCCTGAGCCCGTTTCTATGCGCCCATTTGCACAGAAGTGAGAATGCCGTTTGCATGCGGTCATTCAGTGTAGATAGGTATTTACCTGAGATTGTGATGGCAACGTCATCGGCGTAGGCATCAACGTCCAGGCCTTCTTTCTCCAGTTTGATTAGTAGTTCGTTTACAACTACATTCCAGAGAAGAGGTGAGAGGACCCCACCTTGCGGGGTTCCCTTGGTAACTACTCTAGTAGTTACTAGGCTTTCCCACTTAGAGTGAATCTTGCGTGTTGATAACAACTCGTTGATCAGCTCTATCAGAGTCCTCTCCACCCTTAGCTTTTCTAGCCCTTCTATTATTGCTTTCGGAGTGACGTTGTTAAAAGCGCCCTCTATGTCTAGGAAGGCTGTTAGAGTATATTCTTTGAGATGGATTGATCTTTCGATTTTCCTCACTAATGTGTGAAGAGCTGTTTCGACCAATCTACCTTTACAGTAGGCGTGCTGTGCCTTAGAAATTAGGGAGGGATCCAAGCTGTGCCGTATGTGTAGGTCTATCAGCCTTTCTAAAGTTTTTAGAGAGAAGGATGTCAGACAGATAGGCCTTAGATCCTTGGGGGAAGTGTGAAAATTCCTGCCGGCTTTGGGGATGAAAATTACCTTTGCGCACTTCCACTTTTCTGGAATGTGACTCCAAGCTAGCCATCCTTTAAAGATTATCTCTAGCCATGGTATAGTCCATTCCATAGTTTGTGTTAGTTCGATGGGTCAAATTTCATCTGGACCCGGAGATTTATAGGGCTTGAAGCTTTTCAATGCCCATATAATTTTCTCTCTATGCAAGCTTCCACAAGAGACGATTTTTATTCGTCTGCCGTCCTTTGCCGTCAACTTATAAACGATATACATAAAAGACACAAAGCAATGGTGCGCTTTCGATGCATATTAAAGGCCAACTGATTTTAAAATCAAAATACAACGAAAAAACTGTCGTGTGTGAATTCAACGTTTGTACGGAAAAAGAACCGTACGGATTCAAGCCGTACGGACGAAACCGTCGTGTATGAAACCGGCCTTAGAAATGTAGAAATGAATTAAATAAATAAATCCTAAATATTAATTTAAGCTATGCTGATACTGCTAGCGCGACGTCAAGTAAAACATCTTACTTACTTACTTATCAGGCCTGATATCCAAGGAGGATCTGAGCCTGAGCTACAGCTGCCTTCCATCCTTGACGGTCCCGGGCACGCTGCTTCCAGTTGTCAAGACCAAGATGTCTTACATCCGCGATTACTTGGTCTTTATACCGGAGGTTCGGTCTTCCTCTTCTTCTCGAACCAGGAGGCTCGGAGTCGAAGACCCCCTTAGCTGGAGCCTTGATGTCCATGCGCTCGATGTGGCCGCGCCAGTGTAGTCGACGGATCCTTGCCTTCCGGACTACATCCACATCTTGGTACAGCTCGTAGAGTTGGCGGTTGTGTATTCTTCTCCATTCACCTTCCTCACAGACAGGACCAAGTATCCGGCGCAGAATTTTTCTTTCGAAAGAACCCAAAATCAGCACCGCTGTCCTGCTTATCGTTCAGCTTTCGGCTCCGTACAGCAAGACTGGCAGAATGAGCGTTTTGTAAAGCATGACTTTGGTCTTTTGAGTGAGGAGTTTTGACCCCAGTTGTTTGGACAAGCCGAAGTAGCAGCGGCTGCCAAGGGCGATTCTATGCCGGATCTCCACTGTGGTGTCATTTGTGGAATTTACGTTTGCCCCGAGGTAGACAAACTCCTTAACTACCTCGAAATTGTAGTTGTCAATTGTTATATTTTGTCCAAGGTGGTGAGCGACGGATTGGTTTTTGCTTGACAGCATGTATTTCGTTGTATCCTCATTGATCTTAAGACCAACTCGTTTCGCCTGTTCTTCAATCGCCGTGAATGCTTCCACAATGCCACGGCGAGAACACGCTATGATGTCGGTATCATCCGCGTATCAAGTAAAACATCACTTGTTCCCTATTTTCGAACCCAGAGGTTTCAAAAAAAAAAAAATTGTTGAGGGTTTTCGAAAGCATGTTTAATGCGATAATCTATTTTTACAAGATAGACGAGTAATAAGTAAAATATCCTTTGGGATAGATATTTTCAAAATGAAATTTAGAAGAAAAATGTGCTTGGATTCTCATCAGCACCTACATATATATTTGGGGTGTGTACCGGGGTTCACGACCGTGCGTTCCGACACGGTCGGCCACCTACGGTCCGTGCACAAATCTGAGGATTATTTATAATTCCATTGGGATTATAATTTTAACGGCAAGAACCAAAGCATGCCAGTGCGTCCGTTAAATATATCGAATTGTTCTCTACTAAGAGATAAATTCTTTGTCATACCTATCTACCTATCTGTCCTCTGTTGGTTCTAGTGGGTTTTAAATTTCTGTTTTTATTTTCAATTTCCTTAGACACATGTGCTCCTTCATTGTCCTTATATCTCAGTCAATTTTCGAAGTATAATAAATACATCGATAAAACATACAGACATAGATATTGCATGTATCATGACATAAATCTTTTATTCTTTATCTTTATTTTATTTTATATTGTGACATTAGAAGATACTCGTGCATATGCTCACCAATCAACTTCCAACTAAAAAAAGGTATTTACCAAGGTGTAAATCGCACTTGCATAGCTTCCCTTCCGGACAGTTTTCCAAAAGCAACAGGACTGCAAAATGGCCATATCTATTACCAGTTTGAACGATTTAATAGTGTATTCGTCGGAATGTCGTTCCAACAAACTACAAACAGCCGGTAAAGAATGTAGTTCAGAAGTACACGTGAATTAATTAGTAGGAAGTAAACAAAGTGCATTACACTTTAGTATTCGTATCTAGAATACCCATCACTAATGAAAACAGATACAATGCGTCAACAATTAATGGCAACATGGTAACACATCACGCAACTATTCAATTCTGGTCAAAAGGAAGATTATTTGCATGCGGAAAACTCCATTTCGATATCCAATTTCCCGATATTTGTACTCTTTATTTACTTTCTACGGTTTCGCCACGAATTGGTTTTAAACACGATTTGTTACATTGCAATCGGGAAAATCGCGGCCGTTTTCCCACTACAATCCTTAATTACAACTTTACACACTGAATTCAAATTTACGACTGATACGATTAATCCACAAGATACGTTGGGATGTCGACTGCAACAGTTTCAAGATAAATTTCATGTTGTTTTGCGCATGTCGTGCAGCAGCAAAGTTTCACAGGACAAGTTTGAGTGCAAAAGTCTGCAAAACAAAACCAAGGAGTTCACCTAGCCTTAAGTTGACCTCTCAGTTATAGTCACTTGCTATCATTCATCCCACCCGTCACCTGTTGTTTATTGATTCCAGAGTGACAGAAGACTAAAAGTAACCTACTACCTTTAACATAGTTAATTAACTCTTGCATTACCACTTGCTCAGTAGCGTGCTTGGGTGTTTAGTCAATAGATTAATTACAAAAAGAATTCGTCGTTATTCGTAAAGTAGAGATGTTTTTAATTAAGGATGGAAAAATGAGAAAAGGCTATAGACAGTTGGCAGTCGGATATAAAATTCCCTTAATTAAGTCAGAGTCTGGTAGCTACAATTACAGGTCGAATGGAATGGAAAAGTTGCTACTTGTTCCAATGACAAAGATGTATACTTTTCAAGTCGGTTCACCGACGACACTCCTCAAAATAGAACAAGACTTCTAGAACTTTGAGATAATTTAGGTCAGGATTACCATTTCGTCAGTAGGCCATCTATTGCTTCTGTAGTACGCTACCACTTACTTCAACTGCAGTTATGTACTTGAAAATATGATGCCGTCCAGTGTACTGTTTTGAGGAAAATGTTGGATAATGTCGTCATGCATAGTTAACCACTACTGGATGATGGGAAATACGTTAAGTCATCCTCTGGAATAGTGCTATGTATTCTAATGGTTTAATGACTTTAATTGCTGAAACGTTTATTCTGTTAACTAAAAACAGTGATATAAAAAAAATTAGATTATTTAAGTAAGCTCTCAACTTTTCTTGAATAAAATATGATGTAATACACTTCAAACCGTCGCCGGACAGGGAAGTCTTTCAAAATTCGCGAATTGGCGAATTGGCAGAGGCTTAACGCAGAGCCGGGTGGGACCCTTAACCGACCTCCGGAAGGGAACCCCGGCTCCACGGAAGACATCGATGAGATGGTATTAAAGCTTACCAGCGTTTAGCTTGCTGACGGCATGTCCTACCAGACGACCCAGTAAAAGAACCACCCACCATGGTGGAATGCTAAAATAGCGGAGCGGCTTCGTATTTCTATACTTAGTTGGAATCTGGCAAAAGAGGGGGCCATTGAATGGTCAACCTATAGAGATAGTGTTAAGCAGCTCAAAAAAGAAATTAGATTCGCCAAGAAGAACTCTTGGAGAAGCTTCTGTGGCTCTATTAAATCATGTACGGGTGCAGCTCAAATGAGGAAGGTCCTTGCAAAGGCTCCCACACAGATGACCTCTATAAAGAGATCTGATCTTAGCTGGACTGACTCAATCGAGAGCGCGCTTGATTCTTTACTGAAGTGTCATTTCCCTGGCTGCGAGGATGCAGGAATCTCCAATTCGACGTTCACGATCCCAAGGGAATGTATTGAGCATGAGATAAGATAAGATTGTTACGGAGAAAAAGATCCTGTGGGCAATCAACTCTTTTGACCCCTACAAGGCGCCGGGAATAGATGGGATCTTTCCGATCATGTTGCAGTATCCATGTGAGGTCATTCTTCAGTGGCTGAAACGCATCTACTCCTGCTGCCTTAGGATGGGTTATGTTCCTCAAGCATGGAGGAAAGTTAGGGTGGTTTAATACCCAAGTCGGGTAAAGTCAACCATGCTACTGCAAAGGACTTAAGGCCTATCAGTCTATCATCCTTCCTGATGAAAACGCTGGAACGAATAATGGACTTATACGTAAGGGAACAGATTGGTGACGGTTATCTGTCACAATCACACAACGCGTACATAAGGGCAAAATCGGTAGATACTACTCTGCAGAGGGCAGTCTATACGATAGAAAAATCGCTCAATATCAAGGAATTCACTCTAGGTTCCTTCCTAGACATTGAGGGTGATTTTAATAACGTCAGTACATAGTGTCCAGCTTTCATATGGCCCAAATAAACCCGGGTGTATGCAGTTGGATTGGGCAAATGCTGGGTACTCGTATAGTAAATTCGGTGATGGGGAGAGCAAAGGGAAGGGTGAGAGTGAATAAAGGTACACCACAAGGTGGTGTTCTGTCAGCCCTCCTATGGCTCCTTGTGGTCGACGGAATGGTCAAGTTTCTAGGGACGGAGGTTTTCATGTCACGGCCTACGCCGATGACATTGCTATTTTGGTCTCTGGAAAATGTCCGCAGGTCCTCAGCGATAGACTAAGCTATGCACTGATGTTAGTGGATAACTGGGTCAAGGGGCGAGGCATGGGAGAAAATCCGGCGAAAACAGAGGTAGTACTCTTAACAAGGATTAAGATACACCTACCCCCGCATGAATGGTATAAATCTGATCCCTGGAAAATCCGCCAAATATCTTGGCATAATCTTGGACTCCAAGCTTAGTTGGAGGGAAAATATTGAGGAAAGAATCAAAAAGGCCTACGTGGCACTATATTCGTGTAAGGTAGCCTTTGGAAAAACACGGGGCCTCAAACCGAGGTTAGTACATTGGTTGTACACTGCGGTGGTAAGACCTATTCTAGTCTATGACTCGGTTGTCTGGTGGAAGGCGCCCAGAAAAAATGTCATCTTCCGAGTGTGTCAAAGGTTCAAAGGGCAGGCTGTCTGGCGGTGACGGGATCTATGAAGTCCACACCAACGGCGGCTCTTGAAGTCATGCTGAACCTCCCACCCCTAGACATATACTGCGAGAGCGTCGCAACCAGAACTGCGCTAAGACTACAGGAATCCGGTCTCTGGAAAAGAGTCCTCACGGACATGCACCAGTCTTCGATCGATGGGCCGTCTCGAGATTCAGAACCGTAACGGACTATGTCACCCGGCTTCCTTCCTGGGAGAGGAGACTCTCTATTAGAATTCCCTCCAGGGAGGAATGGACCGGTGATTTGGTACGCACGGAAAGTGAACTGGCATTCTACACCGACGGATCCTAAATGGATGTGCCGGAGTCTACTTTGAGTCTAGGATATGCATTGCTCCCATAGGCTCGATGATGGATGCAGTGTCTTCCAAGCTGAGGTCTTCGCTATCAAGCAGGCGGCGAACCTGATCAGCAAAGAGAATATCTCAGGAAAAGGGATCAGCATCTATGTTGACAGCCAGGCAGCCATCAAGGCTCCAAACATGGATAAGATCCAAACTCGTCAAACTCTCCAAGGAGAAGTTAGAAGAGATATCCAATGTTAATGAGGTGACCCTTTGTTGGGTACCTGGTTATATGAATATCTCTGAAAAAGAGAGGGCGGACGAGCTGGCTAGGGTGGGATCAAGTGCAAACATTGCGCAGATCTCAGCTGAGGCCAAGCACCACTCAGTGCGCTCTACAGGTAGAAAGAGTCGGAGCTATTAGTGAAAGCCAATAAGCGATGGTGTCGCTTAGATATATACGCAACGGCGAGATCGACTTGGCCCGTCTATGATAAGAAAAGAACGGAAAATCTGCTGAAGTTCAATCGTGGGAATATTCGACTGGCAGTCGGTGCCCTCACCGGGCACTGCATGCTATCCTACCATGCAGCTCGACTAGGACAGCCCTATGATGACTTCTGCAGAAGCTGCAGGGACGAAGAGGAAATCGAATCCATTCGTCACCTGCTGTGCGAATGTCCGGCGCTAGCCCAAAAAAGGAATCTATTCCTAGGAAGTTATTTTCCTTCAGGACTAGAAGAGGTAGGTAATATTGGGCTGAACAGAACACTGAGATTTTTATCCTCATCTGGTTGGTTCAAATCAACGGTAAATGTCTAGATATCAGCGGGTTCAATAAAACAAGTGGGCACAATGGACTCAGCGTAGTCTACGTGAGCCTTGACTTTTCGTCAATAGGGCACCCATGTACCTAACCTAACTTCAAACCCACGCGTTTTTAATGAAGTCAAATCTTATACACTAAAAAGATTGATTGATTCTTACCGGTTCAACAAAGGATCTGATCTTGGTATTCAATTATGTGGTAAGCTCAGGGTAAAAGCGAGTAGCAAGAGTAATTCTTCATTCGTATCTTCATTGTCGCCCATAAATTCGAAGAGGCAGTCTTCAACAAAGGCAAACGCTTCCCCGAAAGCAGTTGACATCATCAAATAATTTCGATGTCATAATATAGTGGAAAATTCCGCTGAAGTCACCGTACACCTTTATTGAACAGCACGAAGTTGAGAATGCTTCTCGTAGGAGCCTGGGTGATCCCCTCAGGAGTCATAACTTCACTGAGAAGGATACGCTTCCTAAGATGGCAGAGAGCAGCACACTCACACAGTATGTGTCCCGTTAGATAGCTGACTTGTCTTCTGATATCCATCCTATTGAGTTTGAGTATGTCAATAGGGTGCTTGTTCAGGGGTCGTATAAGTCGTTTAGATTGACGGAGTCCCCGAACGCTGTTCCAAAAGGACAGGTGTTGTAATTTTTTCCCACTTGTCTAGGAAGTATTTTATCTTTGACCCGGGAATGATGCAGAAAGGTTCCGGACCTATGTATTTGTCGCTGGAACCTTTTCTGGCAAGTTGGTCGGCAATTTCATTGCCCTTGATACCTTTATGTCCTGGCACCCACCAAAGTTTAACATTGTTTCTTTTGGCGAGGTCTTGTAGGGCGCTAGGCCGCCTTAATGACACACATTTCGGGCCGAATTTCATCTACACCGGCGGATTTGCCAACTTTTAGCGATTCAATCGCTAAAATGACTTCCTCCACCGTTGGACTATTCTCCGCCACACGCAAGACTATAGGTCTGTCCTCCTCAGTGCCCTGTTCGGGATTGAGCAGCTCCGAAAAGTGCTCCGTCCATCTGCGTAAGATGTCCATCTCATTGGAAAGGAACACACCATCTTTGGATTTAACTCCTTCGATGATGTTGAATTTCCTTCTTCTGAGCCGGTGAAGGGTTTGCCAGAACACCTTTTTCGCAGATCTATGGTCGGCTTCCAACTTCTCGCAGAACTCCTTCCAGGACTGCTCTTTCGCTGCTCGCACAGCAAATTTGCAAGTTCTTCGCGCCACAGTGTATCGGTCACGAGAAGCAGAGTCCCCCAAGAGAATCCATTCTCTGTAGGCCTTCTTCTTCTCTCTGATGGCTTCTTGAACTCCGGGTGTTTTAAACCACGCAGTTCCTTTCTCACCATCAGCCGCCACACTAAGCCGCTTTTCTCCACAAACATCACGTGCAGAGGTAATGACAGGTGAAGACAATAGTCGCCATTCTTCCTCTACATGCGGAATTTGCTCAAACCTTTCGGATATGTGTCGTGCGAAGTGTTGCCGCACCTCACTGCTCAGTAGTTTCTCCCACCGTATGCGTGTAACCACTCTTGGTTTCCGCTTTGGCAGACGAGGTACTCTATCAGTAAGATACAGCTTACACAACACCAGGTGATGATCAGTTGACAGTTCAGCCCCTCTCAACACACGAACGTCACATATCATCCGTTTCACACACGATGGTACCATGGTCTTCTGTTGAAGACTCCGACGATACCACGTATATTTATGAATGGCTTTGTGCGGAAAGAAGGTCATAATTTTATTTATTTATTTTTATTACGATTATGCCTTCTAAAATTCGAGTGTGTTACTGCAATTCCGTCACCTGAGCTATGCGGACGTTGACCGTGAGAGGTGCTGCAGACTTGGCGATTTACCTGTCGGCTCATTTTGGGATCGTCTGCGCGTGTTGGTATTGTTTACTGCATACGTTTCCTGTTGGCTTCATATTATTTTGCGTTAACTCCTACGCCCTTAAGAGTGAACGTCCGCGTTCACTCAGAAGAATGATATTTGGTTAAGTCGCGAGATTGTCGCCCTTGGTATTGGGAAGGTAATGATGTGATCTTCTCTGCCACTGGGGTTTTGTCGGATAGGTCTGACTTGGTGATAGTGTCCTCTGGTGACTTATTACTCGTTACGATCCTTCGGAGGATTATTATTAATATAATGAGGAGCAGTAGACAGGCTCCGATGTTTATCACTGTGCTGTTTTTCATCTTGGTTTTGATCTTGGTTTTGAGGAGTTGGTTGGACGTTGTTGGCGTTTGGCTCTTTTATCATTTCCAGCGATAACATTTCTTCTGCTTCGTGGTTAATTGATGTTGGTTGTAAAATTGCCAGAAGAGGGTTGAAGTGCGTCCGCTCAAGAGATATAAATATGCTTTTCCCAATTTGGATGCTGGTGTTGTTGTATCTGATCAGGAACGTACCGTTGAGAGTAACTTCGTTGTTATTGATGGTAATTTGCCCATTGTATTGGTTGAGGAAAATGATGTCGGGTGATATTTCTTCGAAGGCACCGCATAAGTTCAGCAAGAGTCTTTCGACTTGGCCGTTCGAAGTGCTTGTATACGGAGGCGTCATAAATACTTCAATGCCAAATTCATTTTTAAGCTTAAATGTGATTGGGGAAGAGTTGAAAGACTTCTCATTACCAAAAACTATAGTCTTCGGAATTCCATAGACAAATATGATATCGCTAAGAGGTTGCCTAATATCTTCGATGTCCTTAGATTGTATTCTCCTGACTTGAACGTACTTAGAGAACTTGTCTGTTGATGTTAGTGCCTACTAGGTTACCTTCAGTTGAGAAAATGTCAACATGAACTATTTGTCCGGGCTATGTTGGTATGGGTGTTGCTTGAATTTCTACCTTGTCCGGATGACGATCATATTTGTTCTCTTTACATATAGCACATCATTTTATTGAAGTGGTAATTTTATTCGCGTCACCGACATGCTCTACATATACTATACATGAGAGCGTTTTACGCTTTTTGGATGGGTGAAATCTCGTGTGTTCGCGTCACCGACATGCTTATAGCAGTATATCTGTAGCTATACAGATGACGTATTGTGCAATAATACGGTAGACGAAAAACGTTTGGGTTCGCGTCACCGACATGCTAATGTCTATAGCTATGGCTATGAGTACGACTTGTTGCGCTTGGTCAGCACTGAAGGCATATCTATTCACATATGATATATAACATCTACCGCTCAAACACCAGCTACCGCATGCACAGCGGCCTGTGCATACATACATATGTACATATACTCACGCAATTCGTTCGTACTACGAAAACAGCTTGTCGAACGCCGTGGCGCAGTGATTAGTGTGTTGGACTCTGGCGCACGATAAGCGAGTTCGAATCCCGATAACGCCAACGTCATCGAATGTTTATTTCGCGACGTTCCTCCTCGGCGGGGTACTGGCAAAACCCCCCGTAGTAAACTTGCCATGAAAAAGCTTCTCGACTTACGCCATTCGGAATCGGGATTAAACTGTAGGTCCCTTTCACCTGTGCGAAAAATAAATCACACACACCATGGGTGATTGGGAGAAGCTGGGCTGTTGTACGCCACCAAAAAAGAAGTTATTTTTTTTTTTTGTCTATACATATGTATGTTTGTAAAGAACAAACTGGAAGAAAACTGTTCATTTTATTTGGAAAATAATAAGCCAGTGGGCTTATCATCTGCTGCCCCAGGGCCTCGAGACCTCTAAATCCGGCCCCGGGAATAGGGCTGTTTTTTTTTTACAATTTCGCTTTTAGAATAATTGTCTAACGGTAACATAGTGTTCATTTTAAAAAATCTTTATTTGTATTTCCAAATTAATTTGATAGCCCTCAAAGTGGTTCTCTCCTCCCAGCCATTTATGCCAACGGATTTTCAAATCTTCGAAACAGTTGTTTACGGCATGGCCTTCAGCTTTTTTTCAATGCGTCCTCTATCTCCTCTGTCGACTTAAAATGATGTCCCCGAAAGGATCTTTTGAGTTTATTAAAGTTAGGTGAATAAGGTATGGCTGTGGGATGATCGGGTTCGAGATTTTGGCGAAATGGAAAATGGTTACCATGATGCCAAAACCAAGAGTTGTTTCGTCAAAATTTCGGGCTCTATAGGCGAGTAGTTGCATGCGGATGAATCATTCTTTGTTGACAGTTTTACCCAAGAGAGAACTCAAAATGCAGAACACCACGATAATGATGTTTAAACGACTTTGGCTCGGTTTTTTTGGTCTTGCTTCACCTTTAGCACGACATCTCCCACTTCAACGCTACGAGGTTCTTCCAAGAAAAAAAACCAAAAATCGGTGTTTTCGGTACCGAGATTTGACGAGTCTGGTACCCAAAACATCCTATAAAATGGTATTGGCTGATCCTTTTGAAATACTAACGCCATCAGCAAGTTCTCTAGTTGCTAGTCGACGGCTTGCAATAACCAATTTCGTGATTTTTTTGACGTGAGCTTCGTCGGTTATGGTTGACGATCAACAAATAAAATTAAGTCTAAATTATTTGCATATATTTGGAAATTAAAAAAAAAATCCATAATTTTAGCAGATCAAACAACTAAGCGTGTCTCAAGGTAGGTCGGTAGTTTGGACCGTAGCCTTCCCAGAAATGAGAAGAACACACATAGGCCAGGGAGGCCCGTTGTGCAGCTACGAGGGAGTTTAGCCCCCTACTCGTGGAACCATTTTGTGCTTCTTGAGAAATGAAGAAGATCAGATATCCCTTCATGCTGAACTTCGGTCAGATCATTAAGGAAGTAAGATCCCAGGTATTGTTTTCTGATTGTGCAAAATACCGGGCAGGCGCAGAGAAGGTGATGAATGGATTCGACCTCCTACTCGTCTAGACAGCTTCTGCAAAAATCATTCGGAATTATACCTAGTTTTTGCGCATGACTGCCAATAAGGCAGTGTCCAGTGATGACACCGATGACTTTGTAGATGTCAGTTCTTTTTAGGGAGATAATACTCCTAGGCAGGTTTGTCCCTGAGTCCATCTCCGGTTCGTCACGGCCCTGGCGAGATTTGTAAGATTAAGTTTAATGGTTGCAAAGGGTATTCCCTCACAAGCCACGATTGATTGTAGCGTCGTTCCTTGTTTGGCAGTGTGTCGGCTTTTCCATTTCCTGGAATGTCGCTGTGTCCCGGTACCCAGATAAGTTGTATGTTGAACTGTTCGGCCATCTCGTTAAGGGATAGGCGGCAGTCCAGACTAGTTTTTGATGTGTACACAAAGGACTTTTTAACTTTAAGGCTGCTTGACTTACCGTGAGATTGCGGATATCCGTGGTGGATATCACGATCCACTTTAGCCAACAGTTCCGCCCGGAAAACGCTGCAGTGATTTGGTAATTTTAGAGCTTTTGTTCAGCTTAAGTTATTTGCAAAATACTCCACTACCCAGCCCGTCTTTGGTTTTAGACCAGTGTAAAAATCTACGCAGTTTCTGCGGGGTTGAGTCCGGCGAGTCCAGTTTTATCTGTCCGGGTAGATCGTTGTAAAGTTTCTTTCCAAGACTGTGGTGGGTTCTGTGAGGTCTTAGTTTTCTGCCATAGTTGACCTGTTATTCAGGATGGAGGAGTGGCCAGTGACATAGCTCGTCCAGTTTGAGTTGGGTTTGAGTCTCATGGCCGTTTGTGTGGCAATTTGCTTGGCGAAAATATCGAGTGGTGTAAGGTCGAGTATCATGTTAAGCACAGCCGTTGGGGTGTACCTGAGGGCCCCTGTAATGCACATATACGCCAACCTTTGTACCTTCTCGAATTGCTTGAGGTATGTTGTCTTGTCCAGTGCTGCCCACCAGACTGTCACTCCATACATTAGTATGGGTCTAACGACCGTGATGTAGAGCCAAAGGGTGATTTTGGGGTTGAATCCCCATTTTTTCCCTATGGCTTTCTTGCATGTGTAGAGAGCTATAGTTGCTTTTTTAGCTCTTTCGATTGTGTTGCTCTTCCAGCTTAATTTCCTATCTAGTATAATGCTAAGGTATGTATATGGCATTGGAGGAATAGTTTAATCTGGTACCAAGCAAAGTAATAGGACAATGTTCCGGGATTTTGTGCTTTTTGGTGAATAGCACGAGCTCCGTTTTCTGGAGATTCACCCTGAGCCCGTTGCTATGAGCCCACTTGCAAAGAATTGAGAATGCCGTTCGCATACGGTCATTCAGTGTGGATAGGTATTTACCTGAAATTGAAATGGCAACTTCATCAGCGTAGGCAATAACGACCAGGCCTTCTTTCTCCAGTTTAATTGTCGCTGTCGGTTGATTTTTTTTTATGACCGTTATTACATCGATTTTCACATGGTGCCAAGTTTTTTTTTTTTTTGTGTTTTTTTTTTTTTTTTGTTGAAGGCTTCTGCTATCCGCTGGAGCACTCAGAAGCAAACACTGGTCCATTGTACTCCAGACAGACATTACATTACTGTATTTTCCCCGTTTTCCGGAGACAAATTTGAAGGAGTTTCAGTGGTGTAGAGCTAAGGGAATCGGCACACACCACGTCGGCTCCAAGGGTACGCCACCATGTGCGAGCAAAGGAAATGCTCTGCAGTGTCTTCCTGTAGCACAGGTAGGCGTCTCACTGCTGCCGAGCACGTAGAGATGCTTGGCAAAAGTGTAATGGCCCGTGATAACTCCCACAAGCCTTCTGCAGTCGACTCTCCTTAAAGACAAGAGGAATGCTGCAGATTTTTTGCAGACATCAGGGCATACGCGCTTAGTTATCCTGCAACCTGGACAATCCCTCCATCTACGGTTGTGTGTGTTAAATACACAATCGTTAATGTAGGAATTTACCGTGGACGCAGGTAGACCTAGAGCGGGTTCAGGTCCTGAGAAGCTCTCCTCTGAACCCATTCTGGCGAGTTCATCATTTCCTGGGATCCCAGAGTAGCCTGGAACCAGCCTTACTGAATTTAGTCTGCCGACTTTGTTCAGGAAGGACTTGAGTTCAAGCACTAATTTGGAGCTAGTTAAGGGGTTACACGCAGCTTTTAGTGCAGCTTGACTGTCACTACAGACGCATATGCTTTCCCCCTTCCACCTGTGCTTCACAACATAGTAGATGGCCATTAGGATTGCGTTAATCTCTGATTGGAAGACAGACGCATATTTTCCTAAGGAGAAGTGCAGTCGCATGTTTTCGCGCTCAAAGAAAAGCCCAGCACCGGACCCCCATCCAGACCTGGAGCCATCCGTGAAAATGCAAAGACTATCCTTTCCAGGTTCAGTATCCAGCCATAGCCAATCCTGACCCCGTGGAAACTCGACTGTGAAATTGCGGCGCAGTAGGATAATGGGCGTCAGAAGGCATGTCCATGAGACAGGGGTCGCAGGACAATTCTTGCCATTTCTCTTCAGACGAGACACGGCTTTCAGAGCACACCCTCTGATAAATATATCAAAAGGTGAAAGGCTCATCATAGCACCTAGAGCAGCGCCCGGCGTGCTGGGGAAGACCCCCGTGCAGCTGAGACAAACCGTTCTTTGGAGTTTGGTGAAAGAGACCACGCCGTGTTTGCGTTTTAGTCTGTTCCACCAGACAACCGGTGCATATGAGATTATAGGTCTTATCATTGCCGTGTAGGTCCAGAGGACCTTTGCCGGTGATAAGCCCCTTGCTTTGCCAACGGCTCCTTTGCATTGCCAGAAAGCTGACAACGCTTTGGTGGTTTTTGACTCAACATGCTTTGACCAAAGAAGCTTGCTATCTAAGATGACTCCCAGATACTTAGCCTCCCTTTTAGTACCAGCTTAGTCATGTCAGTATTTTGCCTCCTTCTCGTAAAGAGAACGACATCGGTCTTAAGAGGATTGACTGACAGCCCATTTCTAGTACACCAATCATCGATCACATTTAGCGCCGCCTGTGCTTTGAGACGGACAGTCGCTTAATATGAGCCGACCGAAAGAATGGCGACATCATCCGCATAGGCCTGGGCACATATTCCAGAGGCATTGAGAGAATCAAGCAGAGAATCGACCACCATGCACCATAACAGCGCAGACAGGACGCCACCTTGCGGGCAGCCCCTGTTTACGCCGGATCTGACATACTGTTCGAGGCCTGCATCATAGGACCATTGCTTCATCTACGCCATGATGTTTGGCAGCGTTGCATATGCTGTCAAAAGTTGCGTTACCAAAAGCTCCCTCAATGCCGATGAAAATGCCCAGCGCGTACTCTTTAATTCTCCCAACTAGGTTCTGCAGCGCAGTCTCGCAGTATTTTCCGAAAGGGTGCATTCGAAGGGCAACTTTGCGCACGTGCAACTCTACCAGTCTCTCCATGCTTTTCAGCAGGAAGGATGTTAGACTAATTGGTCTGAAGCTCTTGGCAAGTGAGTAGTCCTCTTTTCCTATTTTGGGAATGAAGACCACTTTCACTGTGCGCCAAGGAATGGGTATGTGAGCAAGTGCTAGACTAGCAATGGAAATTCTTTTCAGAGTAGGAAGCAGCTGCCTTATACCTTTTTGTAGCATAACAGGATATATCCCGTCGGTGCCCGGCGATTTGAAGCCATCGAAGGATGCCACAGCGAATTCAATAGCTTCAGTCGTAACCACGCGCGAAGAAATATACCAGCTGCGCCGAGTTGTTTCCATCGTTTCAGTTGCAGTTTCTCTTGAAGGAGTGTGCAACGAGCCGATGTCTATCTGATTTCCCGGGAAATGAGTATCAAACAGTAAACTTAGAGTTTCCGCTTTAGACTCAGTTAAGGTACCATCAGATTTTCTGAGTGCATTTAGCTTTGTCGGTTTTCCCCGTTTGAGGACTTTAACCAACTTTCTAGTCGCACTCAGAGACTTGATCTCTCCACAGAAGGTCCTATAAGAATCGTTCTTCGATTTACGAATAAGTTTCTTATATTCTTCCTGCTTCGACCGATACTTGTCCCTGTCATCTTCCGAAATCGATTTGAGCGATCTATTCAGAAGATTTCTGCTTCCCTGCGAAGACTTTGGAGCTCCACCAGGGGACCAATTTCCTGCAGGGAGGTTTGCTGACAGGACATGCGAGTTCAAAACAACTGGTGATGACGCTACTCAGTTTATCAACACCGTTCTATACCAACTGTTTCGTTCGTTTAGGTAGGGCCTGAGTGGATTTCTCAAGCTCCTCTCTAAACCGTACCCAGTCCGTCCTTCCCGGATTCCGTCTAGGTTGCAAGGAAGAGATCCCACGACCTAATCGGAATTCGATATACATATTTATGGTCCGACAGCGTAGCATCAGGCAAGACTCGCCAGTTAGTGATGTCCTTCACATGTCTGTTGGATAGGGTCAGGTCGATCACCTCCTGTCATCTTGTCGTAACAAACGTTGGTTGAGAGCCAACATTGTTGATGGTAAGGTCAGACGAGAGAATGAAGTCTAAAAGACGGTCCCCTCTTGTGTTACACTTGCTGCTGCCCCAAAAAGTGTTTTGGGCATTAGCATCGCAACACAAGATGGGACCAATCTTTCTGGCTTCACAGTAGTCTACGAGTTCAGAGACTTCCTTCGGTGGTGGAGGTAGTAACGAATCGTAGGGAAAGTAGGCAGATGCAACGACGAAGTGTTCTATTGCTCCGTGCGTTTTGTAGCCACTTCTTTGTAAGAGAGCTGCTTCTCTCGACTCCTTACGGTCATTTGGATCTTCTTCTGGAAGGGGTTTTGTTGTGTGATGTGCCCGCCTCCGAGGAGTGGTTTTTGGCTATCTTCGCTTTCTGGCCTATGCTTTGATCCTTCTGGGTCGCCACATCTGCCAATTGGACTCCGATTTCCCACCGCTGGACCGGAGAGGGAGGCATCACACACTCTCTCTCTCTAGCGAGGCTATCCTTAGCGCCGGTCTTCCGTTAGCGGGAGCCTTTACCTTTTTCGGTTAAAGCTCCTGCTCCCTTCGGACGCCGGTTTAGGACAGCCTTACCAGTTCGGGGATTGCCAGGAAATTGTCCAATGTGTCAAAGCCATTGATTCCAATTCTATTGGGGATGTGGCATTCCAATACGGTTCGTCAAACTTATATTACCATACATTGTCTCCCATCTTACCCATGTATTAAATTCGTGTATTATTACATCGACTTTTCCACAGTCATGGAAAGTTGCTAGAATTTTCCCTATTGCCAAGAAAACTTTGCCAAGCTTATCTGAAACCCTCGAGAAAATGATAGCCAAACAGATCACGAAGTACTTGTCATTTAATAATCTGTTGTATGCTCAGCAGTCCGGTTTTAGAGCCAATCACAGCCATTGTTAATCTGCTTGATGAAGTAAGACAATCTTTGACAAGCGGTGAGCGTTGTTCATCTCTTATGAATGTGAATCAAGGCGTACCACAGGGTTCGATACTGGGTCCACAATTATTCTGCATGCTTATCAATGATCTTCCGTTGGTGTGCAGACATTCCTCAGTGCATTTATACGCGAACGATGTCCAATTACATCTTTCGAAACCATTTGCAAATATCGATGAACTTGCGTTCTTTATAAACGACGCATTTACTCTTGGTCTATCACCAACGGCCTACTACTTAACCCGACTAAATCACAAGTAATCCCCATATCCAAAAAACAACTTCACCAAGATCTTCTTTCAGGCATATACCTCGATGACTCTAGAATTGAGGCTGTCGAGTCAACTACTAGCCTTGGGTTTGTAATAAGTCGAGACTTATCGGGGTACCTTCATACAAACATGGTCATTAGTCGCATTTATTGTTGTCTTCGCAATATGTGGCCCAGTGCGTACTTCACTCCACTCAAAACGCGCCGCAGACTGGTTATTTCTTTAATTCTACCCCTCATAATAAACTCGGAGGTAGTATATAGTAGCCTAGACTCCATATCCCAACGTAAATTGCAAGTAGCCTTCAACGATGCAGTGCGTTTCATCTATGGTATTCTCCGGTACGAGAATACCCGAGTATTCTCGGGACTTCCTAGGGTGCAACTTGCGACAATACCAGACTGTATCTTCCTACACAAGATTATTACTAACCGTAGCCCGGCGTATTTGTACAACAGACTAAATTTCACTCGGTCTTCTAGAACCACGACCGTTATTCCCTTCTGCAGTAATTACGTCACCTCGTCACATCTATTCTTCATTCACGCTATTAGACTATCGAACTCCTTGCCCTCCAATATAAGATCAATCTCAAACTTGGCCAATTTTAAAAGTGCAATCCTTCGTCATTTTACCAGTCACCATCTATAAGATGATAACCCCCCAGCTATTCCTGTGCTTAGATTTAAGAAATACATTGTAAAGTAGTTTTAAGTACATGTATTGAAATCCAACCTTTCTGTCATTAATTTCTTCTTCTTCTTCTCCTCAACCAACATGCCCCTCCATCTAGCACGATCTTTTGCTAGCCTTTTCCATTGCTGCACACCTAGTTGGCTGAGGTCCCCTTCCACCTGCGTGCGCCATCTTAAGTGCGGCCGTCCTCTGCTTCTTCGTCCCCCGGGGTTGGATCCAAAGACTCTCCGGGCTGGAGCTGTGGTGTCCATTCGCTCCACATGGCCCAGCCATCTTAGGCGTTGAATCCGTAGACGCCTGTACAGCCCATAAAGTTCGTGGTTGAATCTTTTCCTCCATCCCCCGACTGCGTTTATAGGCCCAAAAATCACGCGCCAAATCTTTCTCTCGAATCGACCAAGGGCCTCCTCATCCGCTTTTGATAGTGTCCATGCTTCTGCGCCGTACAACAGGACCGGGATGATAAGGGTCTTATATAGAGTCAACTTTGTCTTTCGGGAGAGGGCTCTATTACTCAGTTGCCTCCTGAGCCCAAAGAAACAGCGATTGGCAGGATAGATTCTGCGTTTGATTTCGGAACTGATGTCGTTGTTCCAGGTCACTGCGGAGCCAAGGTAGACGAAGTCCTTAACTGCCTCGAAATTATATCTGCCAATACAAACGTTCTGGCCAAGACGTCGCCCTCATTGACATCTCGCTGTGATCTACCTATTATGTCAATATCGTCGGCGTGTCGATTGTGCCTCTTGTATTGGCCAGTGATTTTTGCACAATCGTTTCCAATATGATGTTGTAGAAATCACACGACAGCGCATCGCCCTGCCTAAATCCTTTTTTGACATCAAAACTATCGGTAAGGTGTTCACCGATTCGGATGGAGCAGCGAGCATTCTCGAGTCATCCTGCATAGTCTGATGATTTTAGCAGGTATGGCAAAGGTAGACATAGCGTTGTATAGCTCATCTCTAATTACGCTGTCGTATGCCACTTTGAAGTCGACAAATAGGTGGTGAGTGTCGACTTGAAATTCATTGGTTTTTTCCAGGATCTGCCGTAGTGTGAAGATTTGGTCTATGGTGGACTTCCCTGGCCTGAATCCGCACTGATAAGGACCTATCAGCTTATTTACAAAAGGCTTCAGGTGTTCACACAAAACGGCAGAGGAGATTTTGTAGGCGATGTTAAGGAGACTTAATCCTCTGTAAATGGCGCAATCAGAGGGGTCTCCGTTCTTGTGGATCGGGCATACGATGCTGAGACTCCATTCCTAGAGCATGCTTTCCTCTGACCATATCTTACAGATAGGCTGGTGCATGCTCCTAACCCGGTCATCCCCAGCTGCCTTGAAGAGCTCAGCAGACAGTCCGTCTGCGCCAGCAGCCTTATTCGACTTGAGCTTCGATATGGCAATCTTAACTTCGTCGAGGTCAGGGGGACAGAATTCTCTGCGGTCCCCGTCGATTAGAAATGGATCATTCTGCCTGACAGCGGTATATTGACTAACATCGCCGTCATACAGTCTGCGGAAGTGGTTTTTCCATATTCTCAGCATCGACTGCGGTTCTACTACTAGGTGTCCGTTCTCATCCCTGCAGGCTTCCGTTCTGGCTTTATAACCTGGGCATGTTCGCTTTATCTGTTGATAAAACTTTCGAACGTCACGCCTACAGTAACACCTCTCCAAATCCTCAATCGCGCGCTTCTCGTGCTCTTTATTCTTTCTCCTGAGAAGCTTATGGTCTTCCCTTCTTTTTAACTCGTAGAGCTCACGAGCTGCTCTTATTCTTTTAGGCGGCGAGGCCTTATATGCATCCTGGTTCGCTGTGTGAATCCTCCTGCACTCATCATCGAACCAGCTGTTTCTTCATGGTGGAGCCTTGAAACCCAAAACTTCGGATGCAGAGCTTTTCAGGGATTGTTTGCAAAGGCTTCACTGCTGTTCTATTGACAGCGTAGAGGATTGAGGTGTATTGGCGAGCTTAAGGGAGACGCGGTCGGTAAAAGCACGAGCGGTTTCTGGCGATAGTAGCTTTCCGACGTCATAACTTTGTATTCTTACTCTACTCCGCTGCGTTCGTGATATCTGTAGGCGCATCTTGGCTACTACAAATAGTGGTCCGAGTCGATGTTAGCCCCTCGGAAAGTTCGAACATCAAGAATAGTGGAGAAGTATCTGACGTCGACCGCGATGTGATCAGTCTGGTTGGTAGTCGATTGATCAAAAGACCGCCAGATGCCTTTGTGTATATCGATGTCCGGGAAGCGCGTACTGGCTAGAAGGAGAGTTCGTCCCGTAGCAAGATCATTCAGCCTGTGTCCGTTATCGGAGGTGGTGTCGTGTAGGCTATGTTTGCCGATGACTCGTTCAAATATGCTTTCCTTACCCAGCTTAGCATTGAAGTCTCCTAGTATAATTTTGGTGTCATAGCTGGGACATTAGGCACACTTTCTGTCTAGGAGATCATAGAACTCATCTTTAGCGGAGTCATCCTTGTCTTCCGTGGGTGCGTGGACGCAGATCAGGCTGATGTTAAAGAATTTAGCCTTGATACGGTTTGTTATGAGGCCTTCGCTCACATGCCGAAAGCTTAGGACTTTTTGCCTTAGTTCACTTCGAACAACAAATCCACATCCAAACAATCGTTGCCCTCTCTCCCTATAGCAGTCGCCGTAGTAAATATCGCAGTTTTTCATCCGCTTTATACCCGGTCCATTCCATCGCATTTGCTGGATGGCGGTCTAGATCGTCTGCAAGTTGTTCAGCTGCACGTGGCCTGTTTAGGGACCTAACATTCCACGTACAAAGCCGAAGATCATTGTCCTTTTTTCGTTTTTTGCAAGGGTCATCAACAAAAATCCGGTCCGTTATATCCGAGGCTTGTGGTTGTTTTGGAGTTTGTGGTTTTTTTACGGTTACGGCTTACTAGGCCCTAACCCAACTGACTAGTAATGTTTTTTGGCGCAGGAGGCTCGCCATTCGCCTTTCGGAGGAGGTGGGGATGGGACTTACTAACAGTGCCGCAAGGTGTTCGACTGCGGTGGCTCTTCTCGGTGAATAACAATAATGGGAAATATGGGAAAAAGGTTTGCAGCTAGAATTAATTCATCAAAGATACAAACGAGATCAAAACTGGGAAGTTTGCTACTGGTTGTGGGATATTGTCGACTAACCTTAGTTCAGTATGTGACCAAGGGGATTTTTTGGTTGAAAATCATGTCTGTTGTATGGGAGCTCCCCTTAAATATTAATTTTGTTCTATTTTGTTCTATTTGTCGTGGAAGCGGCAACAGAAATGCATCATCTGTGAAAATTTCAACTGTCTAGCTATCACGGTTCATGAGATACAGCCTGGTGACAGACGGACGGACGGGCAGCGAAGTCTTAGTAATAGGGTTCCGTTTTACCTTTGGGTACGGAACCCTAAAAATGACTCGTAACGACTTCGTCTTCCGCGTTCGGACTCTGCCTGCAGCCCCGCCACATTTTTCGGCGGCAGCGCCGGCCATAGCAGAAACCTGCCAGCTTCCGGCTCCGTCATTATGTGGGAGATATTTTTTTTTTTATTTATTTATTTAACCTCTGTCTTTTGACATTTTGTTACTGTTACAACATAAACGAAGGAAAACAAAAAAGGAGATAAGTGCAGTGTAGGACCAATGTCCTTTACAGCTGTTTCTCTGATGAAGAAGTGGCATAGGTAGGATTTAGTCTACCCGAAGCGTTGGAGGTTTTATTCACTCCGAGCGCCTCTTGTCGCTCGTTGTTGTCGCCAGAGAGGATCTCTTGTCGCTCGTTGTTGTCCCCTGAGAGATTTTGGGCCTGCTCCAGTTTTCATGTAAACCTACGAACTAGGTCCGTTGGTCGAAATCGTTTTAGTCGTCGTTTTTGCAGTCGTTCGTAAATAGGGATCGTACGTATTTCGTGATTTGTATGCAGTAAGATTTTTAGTTCATGCTTGGCACTGAGTAGTTTTATTTCTTCTATCACAGTTTTTAGACGTAAATCTTTGTGGATTTCATCTTTGGGCACATACCAGTCTGCGTTTGTAATGGTCCGTAATATTTTGTTCTGTATGCGTTGTAATTTGTGTATGTTGGAGTTTTTGGCTGTTCCCCATAGTTGAAGTCCATAAGTCCAAATGGGTCTTATAATTGTCTTGTATATAAGTAGCTTATTGTCAATTGATAGTCTGGAGTTCTTTCCAAGCATCCAGTAACATTTTCGGAATTTGTCTTTTATTTGGTTACGCTTTTCTTGTATATGTTGTTTCCATGTCAGTTTCCTGTCGATATACATGCCGAGGTACTTGGCGCAGTCACTAGTTTTAATGTGTCTTCCATTTATTGTCAAAGGGGGTGTATTGTCAATTCTTTTTAGTGTATAAGTCACATGTACTGTCTTTTCTACGTTAATTTCAATGCCCCATCTTGTGAACCACTGAATTGTGTTGTCGAGATGCCCTTGTAGTTTTTGGATTGAACATGTTTGGTTTTTGTTAGCTTGTAGTATGATTGTATCGTCAGCAAAAGTAGCTAACATCGAATGTTGTGTTGTTGGGGTTGGTAGATCCGCTGTATAAATCAAGTAGAGCACCGGGCCTAGGACACTTCCCTGAGGGACCCCGGCTGAGACGCCAAATAGCTTGGAACATTCGTCGTTATACTTCACGTAGAAGAGTCTTTGCTCGATATAGCTTTTCAATAAAAGATAAAAGTTTTGTGGTAATATTTTGCTTAGTTTGTAAAGTAGTCCCGTGTGCCAAACCTTGTCAACGGCTTTGGATACGTCAAGAAATACTGCGGAACATTATTTATTATTTTCTAAGTCCCTTGATATCTTATTTGTGACTCGATGTATCCGTTGAATTGTTGAGTGCTGTTGTCTAAATCCGAATCGGTGATTGGGTACAATTTTGTTTTGGTCAAGTAGTGGTTGAAGTCTAGCGTGTATAATCTTTTCCAATATTTTTGAGATTACTGGTAGTAAGCAAATGGGTCGATGGTTATTAGCTTTTGTTGGATCTTTACCTGGCTTGGGGATAGCTTTTACTTCTGCAATTTTCCAGGTTTTAGGAAAGTACTGCTGTCGTAATATGGCATTAAAAATATTTCTTATAAACACTAGGCCATGGTCTGGTAATTCTTTTAAAATTTGTCCACTTATTAGGCCAGTACTCTTTTTGGCTTTGGTTTTATATTTAATGAGATACCTTAGTTCATTTGTAGTGGTCGGTTTAATCAACATGTTTTCATTAGTTTTCAAAGTTGAAGTTGTGGGGTTTTTGGTCTTTTTCGTTTGTAAAGGTTGTAAAGAACGTCGCTAGTGCTGTAGCCTTTTCTAAGTTAGATCTAGACCACGTTTTGTTTTGAGTTAGGATGGGTGGTTGATGTGAAACCGTCACTTTTAGCTTTTTTGTTGCCTTCCAAAACGAATAATTTGTTTGTGGAGTAGGAGTCAGATTTGAAAGGTATTCATTTAGGCATTTATTCTTGAAGTTTTGCAAGAGTTCCTTGACTTCTTTCGTGGCTTGGTTAAGTTTCGTTTTTAATTCTGGCGATCTATTGCTTTGCCATTGTTTTATTAGTTTTCGTTTTTGTTTGATTTTCGTTAGAATGTGTGGCGGGGTATACGTCAGATTATTCTTAGGTTTTAGTTGAGGTGTGGATCTGCTTGCTGCCAAAATATTGTGTCGTTTTAGTGTATGATAGCACTTTCTATGTTGTCAGGTGTTTTCAGTGGAATATTTGTAAGAAGATCTGATTCTATTATGTATTTGAATGTACTCCAGTCGGTTTTTTTGTTACAAAGTCGAGTATGGTTCATGCTTGGGGTGACTTTAGTTTGGTAAGTTACGATGATGGGAGAGTGGTCGGATGAGAGGTCAAGACAGGTTTTGGCTGTTAAGTTTGTTCTCTGAATATTTTTATAAATGCAAAAGTCTATTAGATCAGGTTTCTTGTTAATGTCGCTGGGCCAGTAGGTTGGTTCTCCTGTGCTCAGGAAGCTTATATTGTTTGAGTTTAATGCTATAAGTAGTGTCGTACCCTTCTTTTTTGTTATTCTTGAGCCCCAGTCGGTATTCTTTGCATTAAAGTCCCCTCCTGCAATAAATCTGTTTCCTAGAGTACATAGATATTGTTTGCATAGGTCTATTGTTATTATGTGTTTTGGAGGGCAGTAAAGTGCGGATATATTAAGTGGTCCATATAAGTCTTCAATTTGAATAGTGGTGGCTTGTATAAGGTCGGTTTTGTAATTATGGAGCTCGAGCGATTTAATTTTCTGTCGTGTTAGTATAGCTGAACCCCCATGCGCTTTGTTGTCAGGATGATTTGTCTGGTACGTTTTGAATTCGGGTATCTGAAAGTAGTTTTTGTCTGTAAAATGTGTTTCTGAGATAAGCAGAATGTCCACAGAGTTGGCTTTAACGAAGTGTTTCAGTTCGTTTGCGTGCTGTTGTAGACCGTTCGCGTTCCAAATAACAATTTTAATTTCGTCCATATTCATGTTTAATTGCTAATTTTTGTTATTAGTACCGTAAGTACATTCATCATGTTTGCTATTTGTGTCACTAGTTGTTTTATCATTGTCTTCAATTCGAGGAGATCGTTTGAGGCATGTTCTTGTACTGTTTGGGGCACAGGTGGGTTTTGCGGAAAATGTTGGGAAAATGGCGGAGTTATGTTTTTAGTTACTGTGGGTGTAACCACAGTGGACTGAGAGTTGTCTTTTTTCTGTGTTTTAGTTTTTTGTCCAGTCGACTTTGCGGCTTCGGCATATGATTGGATTGTGTTGGTGTCGGTGGGATTAAGCGAATGCGTTGTTATACTCGTAATTGGTTCCGTGTCCGTTGGAATCTGTTTGTTCCTCAAGGGTGGGAACCTCTGTAATTTTAAAGTTTTATATATGTCACAACCCTTGTAGTTGGCTGGATGGTTATTGCCACAAGGGGCACATTTAATGTCGTTTTTGTTTTCTTTGGTAGGGCAGTCAATTGTTTTGTGACTTTTTGCACATTTGGCGCAAACTGGAAAATCTGTACAGTAGTTACGTGTGTGTCCATAATTTTGACAGTTACTAGATTGTGGAATATCCTTTTTTGGGCGAGGCGGTTCGAACGTGACTTTACATCGTAGGAGAGTATTGATGCTGTAAATCTCTTTATTGTTTTTATTTTCCTCTAATTCTATGGAGAAGAGGGGGAGAGGTTCTCTGGTTTGGCTTTTTGTCATGTTGTGAATATTCATCACACGGTGTCCTTTTTCAGCGAGTTCGTTTTTAATTTCTTCTTTGTCAGCTGAGTGGTGCATATTTCTAAGTACTACTCTAAATCCCTTTTGGTTTTTTGGTCTGTAGGTGAAGGTGGAGACCACCGTGGCGCAGTGGGTAGTATGTTGGCCTCTGACGTCGATGACACGGGATCGAATCCCGACACAGCCATGTCATCGAACGTGTTTTTCATGATGTTTCTCCTCAGCGGGGCTCTGTCAAGACCCCCTGTAGTAAAATTGTCATGAAAAGCTTATCGAAATTCGCCGTTCGGAACCGGCAATAAACTGTAGGTCCCATTCACCTATGGGAAAATTAAATCACACACAACATGGGGGATTGAGAGAAGCTCGGCTCAGGTTCTTCATGGACTGTAACGCCAACATACATACAGGTGTAGTATCTCGTATTTTTCCCTTTTAACATTCGCAAGATGCTTGTGTAGTGGATTGACTCTTTTGGTTGAATCCTAACTTCTTCATTTGGGAGGACTTGTAAATAATATATGTCCTTGGACATATATTGGTGGGGGTTTTGGCGTTTTTTAGGGCTTTTCGGCAATGGGGGTTGTGGCATTATGGTGCCGATTTTGGACGTCTTCTTCGGGATTGAGCAGAGAGAATCTATTTTGTGGTGTGTCAGTTTGTTCGTTAAGCCAGTATGTTGTTAGTTTTGTTTGGGTCGTAGTTTTTTGTCTTTTGTTGCAATCGTTACTTTTCGTAGGTTTCTCTGGAGAAGGCCTTAATCTTTTTAGTTCTGTTTGCATTTTCTTACCTATATCGCTTGCGGCGTCGATGATGCACTTAGAAGAGAATGAGGTTGATGGTGCTGGGTCGTGGATCGGTGGTATGGAGTCTGTTCCGATGTGAACTACGGAAGGTATGCACATATGTGCGGGAGATGAGGCTACTGTTGCTACACTTATGCATTGGAATATTGCTGTTGTTGTTTTTGTTGTGGTTGTTGCTGTAGTTGTTGTTGTTGTGGTTATCGGCTGATTGTGGATCAATGTGTTCTGTTTGGAGAAGACAGCAGGTGTGTGTATAAGATCTGTTAGGTCGTGTGGTTGTGATTTTGGGAGAGTGTTGTTTGGAAGTGGTGGGAAATTTGTTTGGAAGGTAATTGGAATATTTTTCGTGGGTTGAGTGGAAGAGATGGTTGGGGAATTTTCGAGCTTTCGCTCAGGGGGAGGCGAGCGTAAAACGCTCTTACTTCCTTTGTTTGACTTCCTTTGTATTGGTTTTGTTTTTGTTTTCTTTGTTGATTTAAATATTGATTTTTGTTTTTTATAGTCCATGGAAAGATTAAAGATAAACGTTTAAAAATGTATACAACTAGCGCTCAAAACTACCTTAAACAACTATTTGGTTGAATTGTAGTAATCGCGGCACTCGGTAAAAACATGTCCGGTCGCTTTCACTCAATCCGATCGATTGATTGAGATGGGAGATATGAATATAACTAAACACAACAACAATTTTTCGCACTAATTTATTTATGAAGCAAGGTCTGTTCTTACAAAATATAAAAAATAAATCGCTACATCCGGAGCGCTTGTTTGATGAAGCGAGTACACTTTTCCTCCAGATACATATATGTTGGCACTTACATATGTATACGTGAAAATGAAAGAAAAAATATGTAATTGTTCTTCTAGTAATTTTCTTTTACTTCCTTAAAATAATTAAATAAATCACTCACAGTTTTCTATGGGAGCAAGGAACTTGCCGTCATATTGGTCCTGTTCAAATAAAAGCCCATTTCCATGGTGAAATTACCTTTCGGCTTGCCGTCAGGAATGCTTATCTGGAATTGTAGCAGCACAACCAAGTAGGTTACCATTGTTGTCAGAAGCTGAGAAAAAGATATTAATGAACTCATTTCGTTCGGCCGTAACAGACACCTACTCCTTTAAATAGATTCCTGTTCACGTCGAAAAAGCCTCCGCAATTAATATTCGATGGATTCATTTCGGTTGCTCGTAGAAACATATTAATTTCTGTTTGCGCATCAGAATTCATCCAATTTAATTCAACCATTAGGAGTTTCTTTTGGAAATTCGTTCTCACATTATGCGATGCATAATGCGCTTCATCGCAAATAAAGAACAGCAAACAAATGCTCCAGAGTGCGGTAATTGCTAAACCAATATCTTTTATACCAAAACCTTCCGACAGTTGTGACATTAGTCCATAAATCGATAAAGTGATGATGAAGAATAAATACAAATTTAAAAATGTGAATGTATAACATGTTGCAGTTCCAGTATCCCTGGTGAGTTTACTCAGACGCAACCACAGTGCTCGGTAGTCTGCTACCATGGCTGCTGGCCCGATGTGACGTAGGGCCTATTCATTTAGGTTACCTTAAAAATGATTGTTAAATCATATAAAAAAAAATTAGTGGACCTTTTGAAAGCGTTCCGCAAGAATATTGGCTGTATCACTGAGAGCTTCACAGGATAAGTACCACCAAGCACCTAGCATTGCTGTGAGATTATCCAACAGGCAGTATGGTATAACCTTCAACATGAAAAGTAAGGAGTAATGTAGAGAGAATCCTTACGGTACGCTTCATACCTGAATCAGATGGAAATCAGCCATTGTAATATGGGTTATTACAACAGATAAGCTAGATAATATTGGTAGTACTATAGTGATTCCGATAGCCTTGTTTCTAATGTTAAGAGGCACACTGTGGCCAGAAATCTGATAGTACAATATCTGAAAGAGCAACATCACAACGCATGAAAGAGACTCCATTTGAATCGCATACCTCAAAGTCGTTCCAATCGTTTAGAAGCTGCGCAATTTTTTTCGTCTCTGTCCAAATGATAGGAATCAGAAAAATCGGTAGAATATTGACAAGGAACAGATAGGCGATCACAGCTTCCTCGAAAGGTCCTTTCAGCGACGATACTATGTGTATACGATTGTTTGCCACATACCCGACATAAACCTGAAAGCAACACCGATTCAATAAAACTACAAAACACCATTCCAATACATCATAATTTACCGTCAGTAAAATGAAGAACAGCAGAGAGTACGCAAACGATATTGAACCCACTTTAAAGGTCGCATCCCCGGGTGATAACCTTGTAACCGGCATGGCTCCAATACATCGCAAAAAATAATAGGACATCCCTATATTCGTGAATATAACATCCTTTCGAGATGACAAACAAATATACATATAATTGAAATTATTTTCCAGTGCTGCGTTAGGTCATTTACATACATTCTGGAAATTTTCCGTTGATGTCACTGAAGCTAGCGAGGGACGGACGTCTGTCCCGTAGAGGGCTATACTATTCTTCTGCTGTTGCAATCCACTATACCTTCGAACGGTCTGATTGTGCAGCGATGGTTTTACATCCAAAAATATGGTTTTTGGTTTTGTTGAATTTTTACCAAACCCGATGTTCATTTCAAATTGAATCTTTCTTTCGGACTTGTGTAGTCTCTGAAGTCGATCAGACCGTGACCAGACGTTAAACAACACTGAACTTTCGATTAAAAATGAGTTAGAGTTCGAGACAAGGGTTAAATGGTGCGACGGCCTGGTATTGTGAATATTTTACAAACTTGACCTAGAGAATATGATATGAACTGTTTGTTTTATAACACTAATGAGAGAAATTTTAACACGTTGAATGGTCATCGTCAGGTCTGAAGGACAACACACAGTTACTTCCTTGTGATGAAGAGTACGGTGTTTACAAAACAATCTGACCTTAGCCTACAAATTACTTGTTAAAGGACATTTAGTACGCCACCGCGGGGGGCAACGTGATTAAGAGTCTAATCCGTCAGACTTTACAATCGATTAAATAAAATTGTTTCGTTTGCCTGGTGAGTAGGTACTCAGCTTGCAATTTTAAATTAAACTATCATCGCCTGTCTGTGCTGCCCAGCAGGGGTCGTTTTTGTTAAGCTTGGACTGTCACGAGGATATAAGTGTGTATGCAAATAGCAGACGCTTAATGCAGACAAAAATAACTGGGCTCGTGTTGTTCCAGGATGGCCACTATGTAAATCAGGCATATCTAATTGCTTTTTCTTGTTCACTTCTTTCCACTTCGGTGAGGCCATAGCAGTCCTCCTAGATACATGACGTAAGGTACTTAATTGTTTGAAAATTGGATTATTGCCATCACATCATTTCACGCGAAGGATGAAATTAATTGGATCAAGAGCGCCTCTACTTTTTCACATAGGAATCTTTTAGGAATCTTTTTTCTTAATAATAATTTTGGAAAGGTTCATTAAGATGACAAAATAACTACTAAGTGTTTTTGAAGACTTATACGGTGAACCACAAAAAAAAAATAACAAAAGTTGTAATAAATTCATTTTATACTATATTACCCTTAACTTACTTACTTACTTACTTATCAGGCCTGCGATCCATGGAGGATCTGAGCCTGAGCTGTAATCGCCTTCCATCCTTGACGGTCCCGGGCACGCTGCTTCCAGTTGTCAAGACCAAGATGTCTTACATCCGCGATTACTTGGTCTGAATACCGGAGGTTCGGTCTTCCTCTTCTTCTCGAACCAGGAGGCTCGGAGTCGAAGACCCTCTTAGCTGGAGCGTTGATGTCCATGCGCTCGATGTGGCCGAGCCAGTGTAGTCGACGGATCCTTGCCTTCCGGACTACATCCACATCTTGGTACAGCTCGTAGAGTTCGCGGTTGTGTCTTCTTCTCCATTCACCTTCCTCACAGACAGGACCAAATATCCGGCGCAGAATTTTTCTTTCGAAAGAATCCGAAATCAGCTCCGCTGTCCTGCTCGTCGTCCAGCTTTCGGCTCCGTACAGCCAGACTGGCAGAATGAGCGTTTTGTAAAGCATGACTTTGGTCTTTCGAGTAAGGAGTTTTGACCCCAGTTGTTTGGACAAGCCGAAGTAACAGCGGTTGCCAAGGGCGATTCTATGCCAGATCTCCACCGTGGTGTCATTTGTGGAATTTGCCCGAGGTAGACTAACTCCTTAACTACCACGAAGTTGTAGCTGTCAATTGTTATATTTTGTCCCAGGTGGTGAGCGATGGATTGTTTTTTGCTTGACAGCATGTATTTCGTTTTATCCTCATTGATCTTAAGACCAACTCGTTTCGCCTGTTCTTCAATCGCCGTGAATGCTTCCACAATGCCACGGCGAGAACACGCGATGATGTCGATATCATCCGCGTATCCTAGCAGCTGGATGGACTTGTAAAAGATAGTGCCTTCCCTGTTGACGCCTGCCCGTCGCACTATCTGCTCCAGCACCAGGTTGAAGAAGTCACATGACAGCGCATCTCCTTGCCGAAATCCGGTGCATGTTTCGAATGGTTCCGATGTCCTAGAACCGAATGGCACGGTGCATCGCGTGTTTTTTTAGCGTGGCGCGACACAACTGGATCAGTTTTACCGGGATCCCGAATTCGGCCATCGCACCAAACAGTTCTTCACGATGAATGCTGTCGTATGCGGCTTTGAAATTGATGAAAGGATGGTGTGTATCGATTCGAAACTCGTTGGTCTTTTCCAGGATTTGTCGAAGTTTTAGACGTTCACACAATACGCTGGACAGGATCTTGTATGCGACATTGAGCAGGGATATACCTCTATAATTCTTACAAGAGGTGGGATCGCCTTTTTTGTGGTTGGGCTTATAGAGCTGGTATTCCAGTCGTCGGGCATGCTTTCGTCTCCCCAAATTCTGCAGATGATCTGGTGCATGCTCCCTACCAGAACATCGCCGCCAGACTTGAAGAGCTCTGATGGCAAGCCATCTGAGCCTGCGGCCTTGTTGTTCTTCAGCTTCTGAATAGCTGTGCCGACTTCTTCGATGCTGGGTGGGAGGACTACTTCAGCGGCTGGAGTTGGGATTTCCTCGGTCCCTACCACTCTCTCTTGGTCATGCTCGTTAAGCAGCTGCTGGAAATGCTGCTTAAATACATCCACTATTCCCTGCGGGTCGGTGACAAGATTACCCTCGCAGTTTCGAAGAGTCTGGGTGCCCTTTTTGAAGCCTCCTGCAAGGCCTTTGGCTTTCTTGTAAATGGCTCGTGTTTTATGTTTATCCCTAGACTCCTCGATATCCTTGAGCTGGGAGGCTGCGAAGATTCTTTTCATTTGTCGCAGTAGTTTTTTCTCCTCCCTTCTTCTGGCTCGGTACTCTTCTTGCGCTGCCCTGGTTTTCCTCTGGAGCGCCTTTTGGTACGCCTCGTCGGTTGCTGCCTTTTTCTGCTCACACTCGCCATCATACCACGGGTTTCTTGTCGGGGGTGGTAGGTATCCTAAGGTGGTTTCGGCTACTTCCTGAGTGGCTAAGCGGCAATGCAGCCACATATTATTGGCATTTGTGTTCGGCGTAGGCATACCGTAGAGTCTTTCGCTCAGCTGCTCCCTGTAGACTCTGGCAACCTCCGGTGTGCTCAGGCGTCCAATGTCGAACCTCCTCCGAATGGGCTGGTGCAGCTTCCTGACATTGAACAGTCGAGCTCTGAATCTTGCTGCTACGAGGAAGTGGTCAGAGTCGACATTTGCCCCTCTGAATGTTCGCACATCCAGGATGTTTGACGAGTGCCTTGCGTCAATGAGCATATGGTCGATTTGGTTGGCGGTTCGACCATCCGGAGATCGCCAGGTTGCTGTGTGGATTCGCTTGCGAGGGAATCCTGTTCTACTTATCACCGCATTACGAGCTGTCGCAAAGTCAACGAGTCGGAAGCTGTTATCTGTTGTTGTATCGTGGAAGCTGTGCTTTCCGACCACTCCGCCAAGGGTGTTCTCCTTACCGATTTTGGCGTTGAAGTCCCCGAGCACGATTTTTACATCGTACTCCAGACAAGCTCCGTAGGCGTTGTCCAGGAGGTCATAGAAGTCCTCCTTGATAGGGTCTCCACCCTCGTCGGAAGGGGCGTGTGCACATATAAGGCTGATGTTATAAAATCCGCCTCTGATGCGGATCACAGCCAGGCGATCACTTATAGGTTTAAAGTCTATGACCTTCGACCTTAACCGCTTTCCCACGACAAATCCGCATTCCAGTGTCGCAATTTTTCTTCCTAATCATACC
Organism: Eumerus sabulonum; assembly: GCA_951905685.1. Taxonomy (NCBI): domain Eukaryota; kingdom Metazoa; phylum Arthropoda; class Insecta; order Diptera; family Syrphidae; genus Eumerus; species Eumerus sabulonum. Next base: position 71,795,834 of record OX645061.1, read on the forward strand.
GTTTCCTATCCAACGTATTTCCTGGACCGCAGTAATATCCGCCTTGTACTGCGTGAGGATTCCTTCTAGTTTATGAGCAGCTCCAGGGTTCTGACATTCCAGGAGCATATTCGCAAATCGTGTTCCTTTTTCGTACGTTGTCGTCGTCGAGTATCCGTCCGTGTATCCGAGGCATCTTGCTCTTTCATAACACAACCGCACAACCGCCATTCTGGTAGGGGTTTCAGTCGCTGCATACGTTTGTTCACCTTCCAACGATTGTTGAAGAGGCTATCCAGAGGGCGCCGCGAGGAGGCCGTATGTCAACTTAACCCGGGCATTTAAACAGGGATCGTTGCTGACATCTCGCCAGGTTGAGAGCGATCAACAACTTTACACTGTATGTCGAAGCCCATTAGCCATTGCTAATGGTGTATTAAATTTCCTATCCTGATGTATGATACAGGATGGTGTATCCAATGAGGCATTTCTATTAAACAGCTCATTAATAATACATCATTCTTTTTTAGGATCATCTTCCGAATTCGATTTGAGCGATCTATTCGGTCGGTCGGTAGTCATAGTGTCTTTTGAAGATTTTCACCTACCCTCGAAAAAAAAAAATGTAATCAAATCCAGCCAATGTTTCCAATATGTCGGATTCTGCCATTCCGCATACTAAAAGAATCTTGACGTAAACGTTTTCAACGGTTTACTCCGGACGGCCTGGTAGCTGCTCACCAAAAAATTAATGCGAAATCACATTTAAGCTCATGGAACCATATAACTGTTGTCATCGATGGCAACGCGTACACGAGACAATTTCCTCAAGCCGTGACTTCATAAATCGAGCATAATGGAGAATTCTGCCCTCCCGCGACCCTCAACACCTTTAAACTAAGTGTAATGCAGAACATTATATTTCTTTATTGTAATTTAAGCCATGGTTGTTGTTGTTTCCTGGACAATAAATGAAATACATTCCGATAGGTGCGAGTTTGCAAAAAAAGGAGTCAAAAATTGGAATTTATATGCTGAAGCACGTAATAGCAGTTCCCACTCAAGAGACCACTTGTCAAAAGTTAAAAACAATCTTGAAAGATTGACGGGGATGGCTGAAAGTTCGTATCGTTCGTTCGACAGCGCATCATCTCCCCTGTGTTCCTGTTTGACTGTTTTTGATATAGACAAGAAAATGCAAAACAGGTAAATACAATTTTACAGCGATTTGTCCTGTGGTGGGTAGGAAGATTTATGAAGGCTTATTAAAGTTTCTCATGATCCCTTAACTTGTCCCTTATTCGTTTTAAACTTGTCGATGTGTCGCATCCACTCAAGAAAAACAAAACAGAATCGATTAGACCCTAAGGCCTGTTTCACACAAGACGGTTTCGTCCGTAAGGTTAAAATCCGTACCGTGAACTATTGATAGTAAATTAATAAAAGCAATTGAAGACGGAGACGGATTTTTCTCCGTCCGGTCGATTTAAAACAGCCGTCTCAACGACTGGAATACACGGCGACCGTGTCGTCGCCGTCTTATCAGTTGTCTAGGGGACTCTATGCAAGCTTTCACAAGAGACGTCTGCCATCCTTTGCTGTCAACTTATAATGTATGTATGTATGTTGACGTTACAGTCCATGAAGAACCTGAGCCGAGCTTCTCTCAATCACCCATGTTGTGTGTGATTTCATTTTCACATAGGTGAAAGGGACCTACAGTTTTATTGCCGGTTCCGAACGGCGAATTTCGAGAAGCTTTTCATGACAATTTTACTACAGGGGGTTTTGTCAGAACCCCGCTGAGGAGAAACACAGTGAAAAGCACGTTCGATGACATGGCTGTGTCGGGATTCGATCCCGAGTCATCGGCGTCAGAGGCCAACACACTACCCACTGCGCCACGGTGCTTCAACTTAAAAACGATATAAAAAACACAAGGCAACGGTGCGCTTTCGATACATATTAAAGGCCAACTGATTTTAAAATTAAAATACAACGAAACGAAGACGATTGACGGGAAAAAACCGTCGTGTGTGAAATCAACGTTTGAACGAAAAAAAAAACCATACGGATTAAAGCCGTACGGACGAAACCGTCGTGTGTGAAACCGGCCTTAGAAATGTAGGAATGATTGAAATAAATAAATCTTAATTTTCAATTTAAGCTATGCTGATACTGCTAGCGCGACGTCAAGTAAAACATCACTTGTTCCCTATTTTCGAACTCAGGAGTTTCCAAAAAAATGGTTGAAGGTTTTCGAAAGCATGTTTAATGCGATAATCAATTTTTACAAGATAGACGAGCAATGAATCGTCCTAGGAGATTTCAATGTGAAGCTGGGAAAGGAAGCTATCCTTGAACAGGTCATTGGAAAACACAGCCTACACAACACCACGTCAGAAAACGGACTAAGGCTAGTGGACTTTATGGCGGGACATAACTGAGCCCGTTACCATGCGCCCATTTCAAGTCTCCCTCAAGCTCTCTCAGGTCCCGATGCAATCTGCAGAAACCATAGAACAGCAATGGAGTCGTTGTCAGAAAGCCATTAGAGAGGCCGCCTCAGATATACTCGGTTTCGAGCCACCACCGTCGAGAAACCCCTGGTTTGATGATGAGTGCAGACAGGCCCATGTAGAGAAACAGAATGCATACATGGCCACATTGCATCGACGGTCGGGAGCTGCCCGCAAGCTCTATGAACAGAAAAGGAGGGAGGAGCATGCGCTTCTGAGAAGGAAAACGAAGCGCGAGATCGAGGAGATGAAGAAATGTTACGGCAGGAACGACGTTCGAAAATTTTACCAGAAAGTAAAACGAACATACCAAGCCTATAAAGCCAGAGCAGAAGCCTGCAGGGATGAGCACGGACAACTAGTAGTGGAGTCACAGTCGATGCTGAGATTGTGGAAGGACCACTTCTGCAGACTGTATAACGGCGATGATAGTCAAAATGCCGCCGTCAGGCAGAGCGAAACATTCACAATGGACGAAGACGAAGGAGAATCCCGTCCACCCGACCTAGACGATATTAAGATAGCGATATCGAAACTTAAGTCTTATAAAGCTGCTGGAGCAGACGGACTCCCCGCGGAGCTGTTTAAAGCAGCTGGCGATGAGCTGGTTAGGAACATGCACCAACTCATCGGCAAGATATGGTCGGAAGAACGCATGCCCGATGAATGGGTCGGTTAGTTCAAGGCAAGTATCGCTTGCCTCAGTACAGAGCCATGTCATGCATTAACATTCCTGCCAAACTCGTCAGACTGGGCAGGATGACTATGGAGAACTCTCGCTGCTCCATTGAGGTCGGAGGTGAACTAACCGACCCCATTGATGTTAAGAAAGATTTTAGACAGGGTGACGCACTGTTATGTGATTTCTTTAACATCTTACTTGAAAAGGTCGTGCGGGACTCTGCGGCCATAACAAGAGGTACGATAAACTTCAAGTCCACACAATTGCTTGCCTACGCATTATTGGATGGACAAAGCGAGACGTCATTGAGGCGTTCGCAAGCATTGAAGCAGAAGCGGCTAAAGTGGGTCTAAGGGTAAATGGGGACAAGACCAAATAAATGCTGTCATCCAAGAAAGACGCGCAACACCGACGTCTTGGTCAGAACGTCACAAGCAGCAACGAAACCAGCGCTGAGATAAAACGCAGAATAACTCTTGCAAACCGCTGCTTCTTGGGGCTCAAGAGGCAATTGAGTAGTAGAGCCCTCTCTCGAAGAACTAAGGTATTCCTCTACAAAACTTTAATCATCCCGGTCCTCCTCTACGGCGCTGAGGCCTGGACTTTATCAAAAGCGGATGAGGAGGCTCTTGGGCATTTCGAGGAGAAAATTCTGCGGGCAATCTTTGGTCCCGTTTGTGTAAATGGAGAGTGGAGAAGGAGATTCAACCAAGAACTGTACGGGCTGTACAGCGACATCGGCCTGGTTAGACGTCTTCGGATCCAACATCTAAGATGGCTAGGCCATGTAGAGCGAATGGACATCAACACTCCGGCCCGCAGAGTCTTCGACTCCGACTCCGAGGGAAGACGCAGCAGAGGACGATCACATTTAAGGTGGCGCGCACAGGCGGAAAGGGACCTCAATCAACTGGGCGTTCGGCACTGGGAGCGGCTGGCCAATGATCGGGCCGGCTAGAGAGGCTTGTTGGTTGAGGCCCTGGTTGACCCCGAACTGTAGCACCATCAAAGTAAGTTAGGGACTTCAATTACCTTGGCTCCGCAGTGACCTGGAACAACGACATCAGTTCCGAAATCAAACGCAGAATTACTCTTGCCAATCGCTGTTTCTTTGGGCTCAGGAGGCAATTGAGTAATAGAGCCCTCTCCTCCGTGACAATTGCTCACCTTGTCGTGGTACGGAAGCTCAGTATAGGTAATGACTCTCGAGAATCCATCTCTAGAGGAACCCGAGGCTAAGAAGCAATTACGGACCCCTCCCCACCTCTCCGCTTCCTTGTACCCAACACTCCCTCACTCCCCTAACTCTAAGATGGAACAGCATACGCCGACGGATGTATTTCTATGAGGGTGCATAGCTGTTAGTATGCGAACTTCGGATACCGGGGAACCTCCGATTTAAATAAAGCCTTCCTGTGGTGTCTCGGTCTCCGCTGCAGGTGACCGTTTTTTCCCGTATGTTCGTGGGAACCATAAATAAAACAATTATTTTTAAAGAGACTGATGACTCTCTAACGTCATCGCCGGCTATGGCTTCTGAGTCCTCAGCGGCTCAAAAACCGGAAGTGATGCCGGCACCTTTCGCCGACATTGCAGCCGGGCGGAAGGCAGGGGACATGTCTTCACTTCACACAACAGCGCAGATGGCAACCGTTCAGGAGGCTATAGTCGACACCACCATCGAGCTGTCGGGTAAAGCACCCAAACGTCGCTTTAGGGGTTCAACCTACAAGTCAGGGTGGTTATACTTTGTGTGTGACAACCCAGCTACGGCCGATTGGATGAAAACCAATTTTACGGCCATCAAGGACAAAAGTGGACTTGATATTATGCTTGTGGGAGAAGAAGCTTTAGGGGTTCAACCTACAAGTCAGGGTGGTTATACTTTGTGTGTGACAACCCAGCTACGGCCGATTGGATGAAAACCAATTTTACGGCCATCAAGGACAAAAGTGGACTTGATATTATGCTTGTGGGAGAAGAAGCTTTCCCGAAACCGCATATCGTACGGGGCTACTTCCCACAAAGCGCCGCCCTTCCCATCACGAAGGTGTTGGCGACGCTGGACTCGCAAAATGACGACTTACATGCAAAGAACTGGAGAGTCATGCAGAGCACGTCAAATAAGGAGAAAAACCTCCTGCACTTAGTTCTAGCAGTCAGTGACAAACCTTGGCTCGACTGATAGAACTTAAGTGCCAAGTGGCCTACAGATTTGAAATCGTAAAGATGATTATCAAGAGCGAGGCGAAAACATCCTTGGATGTAGCACCAATCGCTGTAGAAAGACCTACAACCAGCAGTGCGGTGGATGCACCTACTGCCGCAATAGGAAAAACTACAATCAGTAGTATGGTGGTTGCACCTACTACTGTAGTAGAAAAACCTACAGCCAGCAATATGGTGGTTGCACCTATTGCTGTAGTAGACACGCCCAGATGTGACGAGCAGAAACCCGCTCCCATGTCTGAGCCGGCGACCACTAAGGGTCGCCCAAATAAAAGAAGCAAACGTCCCCCAACTAAACAGGGAGAATCTTCGATGGGAAGTAGATCAGAGGATCACTCCCATCGGGCCGGAAACTTCAGGCGAGGAAACAACAAGCCTTACAGAACGAAGGATCCGGCCTACCGTCGCAAATAATGGGTGGGCTGCGTGTGCTGCAGGGCAACCTGCACCATGCCAAAGGTGCCTCGGACACCTTTAGCCTGAGACTGTACCGCGACAAGATCAGCATTGGGCTAATCCAAGAACCATGGGTCCATAGAGGTAAGATTATGGGCCTGCAAAACAGGTTGCGTAAACTAATTTACGCCACAGGAGGTTTTCCTCCTAGGGCCGCATGTGTGATCAGCACTAACCTAAATTTTCCCCCCATTCCAGAATTCATTACAAGGGACCTGGCTGCCATTATTGTGGAAGTCCCCACCGATGGATGAGTAAGGGAGGTTGTATGCGCCTCCGCTTACTTTCCAGGAGACGGTCAACAAATCCCTCCCACTGAAGTCCAGGATCTGGTTAGGTATTGCAACCAGAAAAAACACAACCTGGTAATTGGATGCAACGCCAACGCGCACCATATGGAATGGGGCAGCAGCAATACCAACAAATGAGGTGAGTCACTTTTTGAATTTTTAATAAGTAATGACCTCACCGTTGCCAATAGGGGCAACAAACCCACATTTATAAACGCGGTTAGAGAAGAGGTGCTTGACCTCACTATCTCTAGCCAGTTTATCTTAAATGTGATTGGGGACTGGCATGTCTACAATGAAGCCTCACTATCTGATCATCAGTACATCAGGTTCAACATCTCTAGTGAGGTTAATGAGGCTGAGCCCGGATATCAGCCCAAACGAACAAATTGGGCTCAGTTCCAAGCTCAACTCGCCGCTAAAGAGGACATGCTCCTTAAGTCGATTGAATCGATAAACGATATCGACGGCTTACCAACTCATTGCAGCACTCATCTCATCCTTCAGAGACAGCTGTACATCCAGGACAACTACACACAAACGATGTGTGCCCTGATGGAATACTCAGCTTGAGTCTCTAAGGAAGCAGGTGAGATCACTGTTTAACAGAGCTAAACGGTATAATAGTTGGACTGATTATAGATCTGCTCTATTTAGTTTACTTTGAAAGTAAATGAAGACTGACTACAGAAATGATCCTGTGAAGTATAGTGAGAGCACCGTGGCGCAGTGGGTAGTGTGTTGGCCTCTGACGCCGATGACTCGGGATCGAATCCCGACACAGCCATGTCATCAACGTGTTTTCACGGTGTTTCTCCTCAGCGGGGTTCTGACAAAACCCCCTGTAGTAAAATTGTCATGAAAAGCTTCTCGAAATTCGCCGTTCGGAACCGGCAATAAAACTGTAGGTCCCTTTCACCTATGTGAAAATGAAATCACACACAACATGGGTGATTGAGAGAAGCTCGGCTCAGGTTCTTCATGGACTGTAACGCCAACATACATACATACATAGATCTGCTCTAACTAAATACAACATCGAATTGAGGAAATCCAAGAGAACGTATTGGAGGAAACATTGCGAGAACATAGAGTCGCTTCCAACTGCGTCCCGTCTCCACAAAGCACTATCTCGAGAGCACACAAATGGGCTAGGGCTGCTTCGCAAATCAGACGGCACTTTTACTGCCAATCGCCCCTGCGAGAGACTGGAGACTCTGCTCGAGGTGCACTTCCCTGGTTCTACTCCTTACTCGATGGCCTCTGACGATCAAACTGACGTTATAGATAACATCGACAGTAGAACAAATAGCCTTTCTGGTAGACTCTTCAGCCCTGACAGGGTCAAATGGGCAATTGATTAGTTCAAACCCTACAAGGCTCCAGGCAAAGACGGTGTCTTTCCTGCGATATTACAGAAAGGCTTGAATACAATTCTTCCATCACTGATAGTTCTTTTTAGGTCTTGCTTCAACCTGGGATACATACCCCAAATTTGGAGAGAGGTCAATCTTGTCTTCATCCCCAAGATTGGGAAACCAAGTGAGCACCCTAAATCCTATCGCCCTATCAGTTTGTCTTCGTTCTTTCTGAAAACAATGGAGAAACTGATAGAGCTCCATATTAGAGGTATCCTGGAAAATCAGATACCTCTGCATCCGAATCAGTATGCATATCGCAAAGAGCGATCTACCGAAAATGCACTACACCACTTGGTGACGCACATTGAATACAGTTTCATACAAAAGCAGATCGCAATATGCGCCTTCCTCGATATAGAGGGAGCCTTCGATAATACTGGCTATGACTCGATCACCACTGCACTATCCTGCAGGGGTGTGGACCATCCCACTAATCACTGGATTAGGACGATGCTAAATAGCCGTATTGTATCAGACACATGCGGAGAGGTTTCAGTGATAGTATCGGCGGTTAGAGGATGCCCACAAGAGGGAGTCCTCTCACCACTGCTTTGGTCGATTGTCATCGACGATCTACTACGCAAGCTAACCACTCGGGACTACGAGGTCATCGGATATGCTGATTCATGCATTTCCGCGTCTAAGGTAAATTACTTAGACAAGTGGGAAAAATTGCAACACCTGTTCTTTTGGAACAGCGTTCAATCTAAACGACTTATACGGCCCTTGAACAAGCACCCTATTGACATACTCAAACACAATAGGATGGATATCAGAAGACTAGTCAGCTATATAACGGGACACTGCGGTCTGAGATATCATTTAAACAAAATTAGCCTCTCGTCTGAAACTAAGTGTCGGCTCTGTCTTGAGGACGAGGAGATGGCAGAACACATACTGTGTGAGTATGCTGCTCTCTGCCATCTTAGGAAGCGTATCCTTCTCTGTGAAGTTATGACTCCTGAGGGGATCACAGTGCTCCTACGAGAAGCATTCTCAACTTCATTATAGAACTGGAGAGGCTACTCGGCTCAATCGGCTAGCAGGCACAATAGATCTGCAATGGTCGCAGTGCCGTATTGCTAATGGTAGCACTAGCCCCATAAAAAAAAAAAAAAGAAGAAAATAGAGCCCTCTCCCGAACGACAAAATTGACTCTATATAAGACCCTTATCATCCCAGTCCTGTTGTACCGCGCAGAAGCATGGCTGCCTCTGAGGTCGTCGAGAATGCATTTACCAAAGGCGCAGAATCTGAGACTTGCTAGAGCTGGACATTCGCAAAGAGAATGGTGCAGGGTTTCTCTCTTCTGGATATTGTGACAACTGCGGCCGTGGGTGTTAGACTGGTTGCCTATTCTGGCAATGTAAGTACCAATAGGCCATTTCTTGATGTCTTGTATCTAGTTGATTTTGCCCACTTATGGTAGGCTATATTGAAAAAGTTTTGCAGGATGTTGTATATAAGGTATTCCTGAGCTTGGTTAGCTCATCGGCCCTCTCATTCCCCTCTATGTTGCTGTGTCGTGGAACCGTAATATCAGTTCAGGCGCCAGCTCGTTTAATTTCTTTCTTGCTTTGAACCATCAATTTAGAGAAGGTGGTAGCAGACAAAAGAGCTTTAATATTGGCTTGGCTGTCGCTATAAATAGCGGTAGACGTATTATCGGGGCGGACTGCACTGAGTATTTTGCACACTTCCCGGATCGCTTGCACTTTAGCTTAAAAGATGCTCGAGTAATCGGGAGATTTTTTTTTTTTTTTTTTTAATAATTTGCGCGCACTCAAGGTCTAATAACCTTATTATGTCGGTGACACAGTGCGGGCAGAAGGTAGAGAGGAAGAGGAATAGAGGAGATGCCGATGGACATTGATCTTAAATGCTTGCATGTTGCATTGAGGGGGGAAAACCGAATCCGGCAGGGAGTTCCAGATTCGTGTGGTTCGGTTAATGAAAGATTCTCTATATTTGACAGTACGTCCGAAAGCGGGCTTCAGAGTATATTGGTGAGCATTCCTAGAGAGACGTGTATTGCGGGAAAAATGTTGAAGGGGCGGAATGCAACTGGCTATTTCATCAGAGCATTTTTGGTGGTAGTAACGATAAAACAGGGAGAGGCAGGTAACATTCCTGCGGTGTTCCAGCGAGTCTAATGTTTTGGTAATGCTGGAGTCACCTATCAGTTTTATGGCTCGTTTTTGTATTCTGTCTAGTAGGTGCAGTGAGGTCTTGGAAGCACCGGACCAGACATGAGCGTTAAACTCTAATTTGGGGCGAATGAACACCTTATAGATAGTAGCCAGATCTAAGGGTGAGAAATATTTCTTGCATCTGTATAAGAAGCCTAGGCATTTCGCAGCATTCTTGGCGACACTGAATATATGGTCGCTCCAATTAAGATTGTGAGCAACACTCATACCCAGGATGGAAAGCTTTTCAGTTTCTGAGATGCAAGTGCCATTCATGGATAATGGCTGCGGGTTATTTATACGCTTTAACGACAAGAGACAGCATTGTGTTTTGGAAGCATCAAATTCCACTCTATTGTTTTTACCCCATTGGATGATGATGTCGATATCGGAATTTAATGAGCTTAACATACGCTGCCGCTCATTATCTACAACCGAAGTGCAGGGTCGTAAACTGGTGAGCGAATATGAGAAGCTGAGGGTACTGTCGTCAGCGAAGGAGTGAATTGGATTAGAAGTAACAGACAAGAGATCATTTATAAAAATAAGAAAGAGTGTCGGCGACAAAACGGAGCCCTGGGGAACACCGGCATTTACAAAGTGAGTATCAGACTTGAATCCGTCCAAAACAACTTGAATTGAACGATTCGAAAGGTAGCTTCTAATCCATTGAAAGAGAGACTCATCGATCCCAAAAGCACGCATTTTCGACAAAAGGGCTTCATGCCAAACCCTGTCAAATGCTTTCGAAATATCCAGTGCAACAATTTTGCTTTCACCTGCTTGGTGAAGGGAGTGATTCCACTTTTCAGCGAGATATGCCATCATATCACCAGTGGATCTGTTGCTGCGGAAACCGTATTGGCGGTCATTGAGGAGTTTCCGTGATTCAAGATATTTCATAAGCTGACGGTTAATCAGCGTTTCCATGACCTTGGAAAGAAGGGACGTTAGTGCAATGGGTCGGTAGTTGGAGGGAGAAGATGATTCGCCTTTTTTGGGTATAGGCTGGACAAATGCTGTTTTCCACCTACTCGGAAAAAGCCCAGAGGTGTAGGAAAGGTGAAAAAGCTTACGCAGTGGTTTTGCCAGCGTAGAAGAACACCTCTTCAGAACTATTGAGGCAATACCATCTGGACCAGCGGATTTGTATATGTCGAGGTCTTTAAGAACCCTTGCGACTGTACGAGTGCGGAAGTGGATTAGCCCCATGGTGGAATTGACGCACTCTAGTACAGGCGGAGACAAAGTACAAGCTGGCAGCTGAGAACTGGTTGCGAAATGGGCAGCAAGTAGGTTAGCTTTGTCTAAGGGGGTGACAGCTGGGATGTCATTGTGGATGAGCGTCGGTATAGACGACTTAGTTGAGTTTTTTACGTTTTTTACAAACGACCAGAAACTTTTGCTACCTTTGGGACATTGAAGGATTTTACGCCTTAATTTTTGGTCGGATTGGAATTTAATCCGTCGAATGTGGGAGTTGCAGTCATTTCTGGCTCGTATGTACTTTTTTCGGTTTTCCTCAGAACTGTTTGCCTTGTAGGTTCGAAAACTTAGCTCCCTGAGCCTAATAGCCTCTTTGCAGCTCGAGTCGAACCACGTATTATCCTTAGGCCTGGTGCTTTTAATCTTGCTGGGAATAAAATCTGCCATGCCGATTCGGATAATGTTTACGATAATATCAGTTGCGGCGTCGACGTCGTTGTCGAGGAAGCACAACGACCAGTTAAAGATCCGAAAGAAGTTGTTAAGGCCGCACCAGTTGGCTTTCTCGTATAGCCATAGTGTTCTCTTAGGAGCTTTTTCTTTAACTGGATGGTGGGAGTTCGAGAATTTCGCTGATATCATGCAGTGGTCAGACAAGCCTAGGGGTTCCAATACATCGATCGTGTATTTGTCAGGCTGAGAGGTAAGAAACAAGTCCAGCGTGTTGGCGGTATGACCAGCAACATCGGGGATACGTGATGGCTCATTCACAAGTTGAGTTAAGTGATTTAACTCAGCAAAAATTTCGACATACCTTCCTTCGGGTGTTGTCTGTCCAGAATGTCGAAGCCACTGAGAATTGTGTACATTGAAATCGCCCGCTAGAACGATTTCAGTGCGAGGGAACAGGGAAACAATTCTTTGGATGGAATCAGACAGTGCGTCGAATGCATCAAATGTTGCATTCCTGTCTAGATTGGGGCTTCTATAAAGAAAACAGTAGTGGATGGAGTGCTTACGGAATATGAATTTAAGCCATATGAAATTAAATTCCGGGGTGGATGTTTGGCTATACTGTGGAAGTAACTGGTAAGCAATATCACTACGGACATAGATGGCGAGACCACGGCGAGAAACGAATAATGGAACTAAGCTATATCCAGGAAGACTGAAATCCGAAGGATCAGACTTTTCATCGACCTGTGTTTCACAAAGTGCCAAAACAGCCGGTTTGTGGCGAGAGAGATGGATATACGTGGCAAGGAAATTCTTCCGTAACCCACGAATATTGCAGAACTGCACACAGAAATCCCTCATCAATGCAAACTACAAAACATGTACAGATACAAAACCGTTAAAGCAGAGATGCGTGAGTGAAGTTCTATCGCCGGATTTGCAAAAACAAACTACCGTAGGTGTTATGCCCTTACGACAGTAAGATTTGCTCCACCAACAAAGAACAACACACGCGACCCGCTACGCGTCGGTTGCGTTAGCACTCAATCAGTGTGTGTGCTGAGTGCGAACACTGTCACGAGAGGGGAAGAGGGACAGGCAGGAGTACGGCCCAGCGCTGGTGCCGACCAGGTGTTCGGTTTTCGGTTCGGCACTTTCACGGTTTTTTTTTTTTTTTTTTTTTATTTTGCCCGCACTACACTGCACTACGTTATTTGTTTTTCTTTACCGTTTTGTTTTTTTTTTTTTTTTTTTTGTTTTGTTCGTTCTTTTGTTTTTCCCTTCCGTGCGTGTGACTCGCGACCGCGCGAGTTACAGGAACAACCTTCCACCTATAACAACAACAACACAAACAGCAGAATAACCCACAACAACAACAGTACAAGCGGCAGGGTACACCGTCAGACAGCATTCCACACAGCGGCGGAAACAAGCTCAGCAATAACAGCAACGTAGTGCGAATTCCAGCGAAATAATCATAACATGATCGATTGTAATTGCACAGGTGAATTGGGTAAATGCATTATCAGCGTCTGCTGCACATCCGTTCACCTCTGCAACATAGGTCATAAGTAAAATTAAGCTATGAGTTAAGTTCAGTTGATTTTGTAATTGAGGCGAATAAAGTCATAAAAATTAATTTTTTTTGATTCAGCTGCGTTGAGTCTCATAAGTGGCGCAGTCGTGTAGTCCGACCGGTGTTAAGTACGTAAAGGAAAAATAAAACGAAGAAACGGTGGTTTTCCGTGTCGAAGTTTCGCGATTTACGTTTAACAGTGAATTTTTAAATTCTTTGCGGTCGTGAACCTAAGAACAGTTGAAGTGCTTGGACTAATCTCAGTCTTGTGACACTACCAAGTATCGAAGAGGAAAAAGCAGAGGTTTACTGTTAATCTTCATCGCGGGATCCAACGCAGCCTTCGCTATTCAACAAGAAGTCAACCCAAGGATGAATATATTCCTAATACTCCAGTACATGTGAGTCAGATACTGTATAATCATTGTCTTCATTTTAGAAATATATATATATATATGTATATAAATAAGCAGTGAAAAAAAAAAAAAATAAGTAAATAAATAAAAGAATAACAACAAATAAGGTCAAAGAAAAAGAAGTTATTACGTAAATAGAAAATTAATTGAAATACAACGATTGATCGATTGATAATAAATTAATAAATATACTAATCGAAAACCAGTTTAAATTACATATCCTTTTGTAACGAAAATAATTATACCTTTTTTTGTAACGAAAATTAAACTTATATTATTATATATCAGACCTATATTACACCACGTATCTAATTGAAAGTTAACCAATACTATACTATACTTCCAATTCGCTAAGCAAACAAAATATACAATTGTAAAACCACACGAAAATTAAAATTACCTGAATATAATATTTTTCTCCACTGTATGCCATCCCCAAACAAAACCTCCGTTAGGAAATCCCCTTATCCTAAGCTTTCTAACTTGTTCAAATTTAAGAGCCTTAGTTCTATCCCGGAATCAGTGCTTAAAACCAATTGCGACCTCACCTTTAATTCATTTCCTTCACCTCCAATCGCAAACGCCACCATGAATCCAAATATAGCTACAACTTCTGCGGCAGCTACCATTGCATCCCCTAATTTCCGAGATATTTTCGATTCGCTTCGAATCCCGGACGCTGTAAAGGATTTACCCCGTTTCGACGGCAATCCAAGACTGTTGTATGATTTCATCAACAACGTCGAGGAAATCCTAATGCACGTAAAAGGCGTGACAAACAGTCCTCTAGGTCAAATTATTCTCAGGGCCATTCGGAATAAAATAGACGGCCAAGCAAACGAGGTACTCAATATGTACGGTACAAATTTGAACTGGGACGAAATAAAAACAAATTTAGTACTACACTATTCAGATAAACGCAACGAGACCTCGCTAATAAGGGATCTACATCTCCTGAGACAGGGCAACAGAAGCATCGAAGAATTCCACAGCGAAGTGATCGAATTGCAAGCTACCCTAAACAACAACGTCCTCATTCACGAAACAGATCACAACGTTATCAAGGCAAAAAAAGACCTTTTCTCGGAAATGTGCTTAAATGCCTTCCTGTCCGGGTTAAGAGAGCCACTTGGCTCTAACATTAGGGCCATGAAACCAACATCTCTAGCCATAGCTCTCTCATACTGCATACAAGAGCAGAATATGTTCTATATGAAGTATGAGTATCGCCCACCAGCAAGGAAACCCAACCTTTATCAATACCAACAAAAGTCCCACAACCCACAAAGAGGCTACACTACAAACCAAAGACCATTACAACCAAATCAAACTTACAGACCTCCTCAGCAGAACATACCCCACAGACCAACTCCATTCAACGTAACTAATCCTCAATATTCCCGAAACCATACCCAAGCTCTCGCACCAGCATATAATTACCCTCTTTTATCATCATACCAAACCTCAAACAACGCCCAAGCATTTAACCAACATCCCGTCAGACCAAATACACCACAACGTGCCATTCCCCCGACAGAACCAATGGAACTCGGTACAACGCAATCTCGCTATACACAGCCGACAACGTACAGGCCGCCTATGTCAAACCAAACAAGGCGCAGCAATACACCCAGATACACAATAGAAGAAGTACACAATGTAAACGCACATAACTCAAGAAACAATCTACCACCATCGTACCTACCTAACTTAGACCAGCACTACGTCTACCAGGACCAGGACCTTAACGAGCAAGACCAACAAACACTAGCTGCGATGCAGGAATTAGAAAACGAAAATTTTCAAGACACTGCCTCAGAAAACCCGTCGGATACTTAGATATCAATAAGCACGGATTCATATTACCTTATATCCACATTTCATCCCCATTTGGTCGCCCATTAAAATTCCTAATTGATACAGGAGCATCAGCTTCCTTCTTAAACCCCGAATTTGCCCGCAACCTAAAAGTCGAAAATTGTTCCCCTATTAAAATTTCCACAATTCTCAATAACCACGAACTAAATAAAAGGGTATCCGTACCTATATTTAACGAATTTAACGAAACCGGTAAATTTAAATTCCTTCTGTTTAGATTCCACAACTATTTCGATGGTCTCTTAGGATTAGACATTTTATCCCAACTTCGTGCAAAAATAGACTTAGAGAACAAACTGTTGACTACCCCCAGTTCCACTATTCCACTTTTGTTCAAACCTAATTTCAGCTCTGGAAAACACATAATCCCTTCCAATACGAAAGCGATAGTTAAAGTACCTGTAGACGTGCAAAGCGGAGACGTCTTCATTCGAAACACTCTTGTCGAACCTAATCTTGCCATATCAGAGGGCATTTACACAGCGAAAGACTGGTACTGTGTAATCGAAGTAACCAATAATTCCCCCATCGATAAACCCTTTCTTGTCGAACAACCCCTCAAGGTCGAACCCTACCTTTCCTCTCACTTCATAGAAATAAACAATTTCAATATAAATCTCAATAGTCCCCAAAGTGACCCCGAAATTGCAGAACTCCTTCATACAGAGCATTTGAACTCCGAAGAAAAGAAAGGTCTCATAAGATTGTGTAGAGAATTTGAAGACATTTTCTTCAAAGAAGGTCAGAATCTAAGTTTCACCAACCAAATCAAACATAGAATACACACGATAGATGACATCCCCATATATACGAAAACATACCGATATCCATACTGCCATAAGGAGGAAATCCGAAAGCAAGTAACATCAATGCTTGATCAAGGGATAATAAAGCATAGTTATTCCCCGTGGAGTGCGCCCGTTTGGGTAGTACCCAAGAAGAAAGATCATAACGGGAACCAGAAATGGAGACTCGTGATCGACTTCAGAAAATTAAACGAGAAAACAATTTCCGACAAGTATCCTATTCCCAACATAAATGAGATACTAGATAAATTGGGAAAATGCTTGTATTTCTCGACATTGGACTTAGCAAGCGGTTTCCATCAAATCGAGATGGATCCGAAAGACATCGCTAAAACCGCTTTCTCCGTAGATGGTGGCCACTATGAATTCTTAAGGATGCCATTCGGCTTGAAGAATGCCCCCTCTACATTCCAGAGGATTATGGACAATATCCTGAGAGATTTGGTAGGAAAATGTTGTCTGGTATACATGGACGACATAATTGTGTTCTCCACATCTCTACAAGAGCACCTCGAAAACCTAAAAAAGGTATTTACAAAACTTAAAGAGGCCAATCTCAAAATCCAACTAGAAAAATCTGACTTCCTAAAAAAAGAAATTGCGTTCCTGGGTCATATTGTCTCAACTGAAGGCGTTAAACCAAACCCCAACAAAGTTCACGCCATCAAACAGTTTCCACTCCCACGCACACAAAAGGAAATAAGAGCTTTCCTCGGGCTATTGGGATACTACAGGAAGTTCATTAAGGACTTCGCGAAACTTGTTAAACCCCTGACAACATGCTTAAAGAAGGACAAGAAGATCGAGATCAACGAAGAATACATTAGAACATTTCAGACCTGTAAAGATATACTGTCGAATGATCCAATTCTACAGTACCCCGATTTTACTAAGCCGTTTAACTTAACAACCGATGCAAGTAACTTTGCCATCGGCGCAATATTGTCACAGGGTCCAATTGGAGGCGACAAGCCAATATGCTTCGCGAGCAGAACCTTGACTACAACCGAAATTGGCTACTCCACAATAGAGAAAGAGCTTCTTGCCATCGTTTGGGCAACCAAGTACTTTCGACCCTACCTTTTTGGCCGTAAATTTAACATCATAACAGATCATAAGCCACTAACATGGATTATGAATCTTCAAGATCCCAATTCAAAATTGTTACGCTGGCGCCTCAAACTAGAGGAATATGACTATGAAATAGGATATAAGAAAGGTAAGAGCAATACGAACGCAGATGCTCTCAGCAGGGTTAGAATTGATTGTCCGAAAACATTTCAGAGCTTAGATATCAACGTTAACGATACCGAATCAGTTCAAGGCACCAGTGGTTCAACCACACACTCGGCAATAGAAAACTTAGACGATGGTATTCCCATCTCTGAAAGACCTCTCAATGAATTCAGTCTACAATACATACTACAAAAATCTGACAAGGGATCACCCATGACACTAGAGATTATCTTCAGAAACAAACAACGCAGAACTATTAGAGACAAAACATTTAACGAGAGTACTATTATCGACATCTTCAAAAGACTGTTTTCCCCGAAGAAACTGAACGCAATCTATACGGACGACGAAACCTTTCGCAAAATACAATCAACCTATTCTAAATTTTTCGCAAGTAGGAAATCCTTTCGACTTATTCGGTGTACAGATATCCTAAAAGACATAAGAAGCACAGACGAGCAAGAAAAACTAATCGAAACTTACCACAAAGACAATAACCATAGAGGTATAGAGGAAACCCTTTTGCATCTGAAACGAAATTTCTATTTCCCCTATATGAAAACTAAAATCTCGGAAACGATTAATAACTGCGAAAAATGTCAAACACTAAAGTACGAACGAAACCCCCAAAAAATTAAATACGAAAAACCCGAAACCCCGGCAAAACCCCTCGACATCCTCCATATCGACATATATGCAATTAACAACAGACACATCCTAACAATTTTAGACAAATTTTCGAAATTCGCAACGGGATATACTCTCCCTTCCAGAAATAGCATTAACGTACTGAAATCACTTAAGAACTTTATTAGCCTACACGGCATCCCATCCAAAATCGTCGTCGACCAAGGATCCGAATTTATGTCCAACATTTTTAAAGACTTCTGCAGGCGGTTTCAAATCGAACTTCATACCACCTCGTTTCAACAGACGAGTAGCAACTCTCCTGTCGAACGACTACACTCATCCTTAACAGAAATTTATCGAATCATCCTTTCAACGTTCAGAGAAAATAGACTAGAATTAGATCATGAAGAAATTTTTTCTGAAACAATATTCACGTATAACAATGCAATCCACTCTGCTACAAAACTCACTCCCTTTGAACTTTTCTACGGAAGACCATATAAATTCAATAACACTTTAACTCATACCAACGAACACGAGTACTTGACAGAACTAACAAAATTCCAACAAGACTTTTTCCCTAAAATTAAGGACAGACTAGAACAGGGCGTTAGCAAGAGAATGGACAGACTTAATAACGATAGGAACGACCCAGAAGACAGAAACCCACATGATTTTATATATAGAAAAGAGTGTAAAAGAAATAAGCTCACCCCGAGATTCAGTAGGCATGTAGTAAAAGAAAACAACAAAGTAACACTTCTAACTACGACGAATAAGAAATTCCATAAAGCTAGAATTAAGAAAAAACGTAAACACACTTGAAGCTTAACCAAATTTTCTCATTTTTATCTTAAGGCTAATATTAATATCAGCTCAGGAACTGGAAATACGTGACCTCTCAAAATACAACGGAGTACTCCCGCTTAAATTAGGAAAAGCAAAATTAATAAAGACATTCTACAACCTCATTCATGTTATAGACCTAGACGAATATATAGAGAACGTAGAACAAATCCGAACATCCCTTCTACATTTCAGAACATTCAAGAACCTCCAGCCAAGCGTAGACACTGTAGAGTCCAAACTCAGAGACTTAAAAACCAGGATAGACCTTTTATTACCGAGACAAAAACAGAGACCAAAAAGAGGACTCATTAACGGACTAGGCAGTACAATAAAACTAATAACAGGAAATATGGACGCCTATGACGCAGAAAGAATTAACGATGAAATAGAAAACTTAAAACAAACCCAAAACCACCTGATAGACCAAACAGCTTCAAAATCAAAACTAAACCATGAAATGATTCAAAGATTCAAGAATATTACGGATCACATAAATTACCAACAGAATCTTATTCAGAAGTACATAGCCGATTACAATAACAGAACATTAGTCATAATACGATCAAACGCAGATTCATTCATCCACTCTCAATACCTGAACCGAATCAGTTTTAACGTTGACCTTTTAACCAATCATATACGCGACATTTCGGAAGCAATGGTACTAGCCAAGACTAATAGCGTTCCAAAAATTATACTAAATCCTGACGAACTTTCTCTCATCCATGAAGTCCTTAACAATACGATAGAAATAAAATCAGACGAAAACTTATACGAATTACTCGAACTTCAGGCTTTCTGCAATGGCTCTAAAATTATTTTCAACATTAGAATCCCTATATTTTCCCAACACACTTTTTCCTTTTTCCACATTATCCCAATACCTATTAATGAAACTAAACAAATAATTGTAAAACCATACCTAGCTATAGACGATAATGTTATACAGTACTTTGAACACATGTGCCCTAAAGTGGAGAAGATATTCATCAACGCATCAAGAAACGCTACAACAGTCAACATGCATCGGAAGAATCCTAAGAAATAAGCCCGCTACCTGCACAACGGAAGACATCAATGAAATAAAGTCCATTACCCAGCCAGAAGACAACAACATACTCCTTATAGACGCCCCACGCACCTTTATCAACTCCACATGTAATTTCGAGCAAACCATTGAGGGCTCAGCCTTGATCACATACAAGGACTGTGATGTCTATATAAACAATGTAGTCTATAGGAGCAAACCCTACACCCACTGGGACAAAATCCACATCTATCCCACAAACTATAATATCATCCACTCTAACCTTACAATAGAAAATCTCAATATAAAAAAATTTAACGATTTCAAATTTCATCAACAGGAAAAATTCAAAATCCTAACATGGGACAGCACACGGCGAGACATTTATCTATTTTCAATTTTAATAATTTCAATAATTATAATAATACCAATATTTCTATGCAATAGACAGTTTAAGGCTAAACTCAATACTTCGCTCCCGTCCAGTCCATCAAGCTTTCCAGGACCCTCGCTTCAGTCTTAGGGGGGAGGAGTTACAGGAACAACCTTCCACCTATAACAACAACAACACAAACAGCAGAATAACCCACAACAACAACAGTACAAGCGGCAGGGTACACCGTCAGACAGCATTCCACACAGCGGCGGAAACAAGCTCAGCAATAACAGCAACGTAGTGCGAATTCCAGCGAAATAATCATAACATGATCGATTGTAATTGCACAGGTGAATTGGGTAAATGCATTATCAGCGTCTGCTGCACATCCGTTCACCTCTGCAACATAGGTCATAAGTAAAATTAAGCTATGAGTTAAGTTCAGTTGATTTTGTAATTGAGGCGAATAAAGTCATAAAAATTAATTTTTTTTGATTCAGCTGCGTTGAGTCTCATAAGTCGCGCGACGATTGTCAATGGCAAATGCCATTCTCAGATTCTCAGCGTGTCGAGAATAATCCCGATACTACAGTTTGGAGCGATCATTGAAAATCAGAGGTTGGAATTTCGCGACTGGGTTGCATGCTTGATGTAGTCTGCAGGAAGCGTGGTCAAATTCGTTGGCAGAAGTGACAGAGCTCTGCCGTGGCTATACGGTCCCGCTTTCTTAATTCTGATGACACGCTGCCGTGTTTTTGTTGTGAAGGTGTTTCAGAGTGGCATGTTCTCACGGTTCCCGTGATTCCGATTCCTACTAACCTTTTGGCCTTGTTAAGTTTGTCGATGTTATTAGCTTTGCCTAGGGCTGGCCAGCAAACTAGTGAGCCAGTCATAAGTGAGAATAGAACGGACAGCGGCTGTTTACATCCACAGGATCAGCTTAGATCTAAGTCCCCACCTTTCATTTATGGTTTCATAAGAATAGTTTTATTTACAGGCTTCAAATAAAGTATTTCAGTTCACTGGCTTCATAACTTTTCAACATTTCAGTGGCCCGCATGTTCCACTAAAAGAGTCGCGGGGGTAATGCGCGCACGCGGGATCTCCAGGCCACTCGATCTTCCGTTATCGACTCTAATTCATCAGGAGCTATGCCCAAGCGCCCCCAGGCGAGTTTTTGGACTTCGTCCAACCACCTCGTTCTGGGTCTGCCAAGCGGTCACCTGCCTGATGGTATTGCATCCAAGGCACGCTTCGGAAGTCGTGATGATGGCGACATTCGTCGCACGTGACCAAACCATCGAAGCATAGCCCTTTCCGTTCAGAGATGCAGCTGTCCAACATTGAGCTCCCCGCGCACTGCCGTGTTTCTCACCCTATCCCGGCGAGTAACTCCCACAACAGCACGAAGAAATCCAATTTCGGCAGCTTGTATTCGCGATCTTATTCCTTCGGTCAATACCCAAATTTCATGACCATAGGTGAGAGGTGGAACAAGTACTGAAATAAAAAGCACTAACTTGAACACCAAGCTCGGTCTTCCTGATTACAGGTCTTCCAAGCTGTTTTGAAATTGACCCAACTAGGCCAATCCTGCAGGAAAGCTCCGTATTACTCCTCCCATCACTCGTGAAGAAGACCCCAAGATACTTAAACTTCTCCATCTGCTTCAATGGGACTCCACTACCATGTAGAGTGCATTGGACAGGGGTTTTGTAAATAACCATAACCTCGGATTTGTCCACGTTAACCCTCATTCCAGCATCAGCACATACGGCCACAAACCTATCTAGCGCGCGCTGAAGTTCCATCTGGGAGGATTTGAGGACAACTAAGTCATCTGCAAAAAGAAGATGGCTTATCCTCAACTCTCCCAATGTAAAACACTCCTCGCCTCGATTGCGCTGCAACATCCAGTCCATATATGTATATAATGAAAAGGAGAGATGACAAAACGCACCCTTGGCGAAGTCCAACGCCCATGGTGAAAGGTGTTGATGTACTACCGTTAAGCCGAACGCAGCTGCTACAGTTTGTGTATGGCCCTTAACAGAGGACCGTCAATTCCATACTCCTGCGCAACACTACAAATCAACAAAGCAGCTGTAGATTGGTTGGGCGTACTCCCAAGCCTTCTCGAGTACCATTCTTAGAGCGAAAAGCTGGTCGGTTGTACTACTGCCGAGATGAAACCCGCATTCTTTGTTCCCTATCCTGGATTCGACCATAGCTATAGAACGCGCCTCCAACACCTTAGCGTAGACTTTACCGGGGACACTTAAAAGAGATGTGCTCCTATAGTTGGAGCACGCTTTTTTATCCCCCTTTTTGAAAAGAGGAACAATCACCCCAGTTTGCCAATCGGATTCACCGGATTCCCAGGCCACCTTAATGACACGAGAGAGCCATAATACTCCCTCTTTACTCATTGCCTTAAGCATTTCTGGCCGAATATCATCCACACCGGCGGATTTGCCAACTTTTAGGGACTCAATCGCTAAATTGACTTCCTCTACCGTTGGACTATTCTCCACCACACTTAAGACTATTGGTCTGTCCCCCACTTCTAAAATGGTTTGAAAGCTATCTTAGAAATAGAAAATACAAAGTGAAAATTTGGGAACACATGAGCGAAACCGACAATATTATGTATGGTGTCCCGCAGGGGTCAAAGCTCGGTCCACTTTACTTCATTATCTATGTCAATGACTTACTCTAAATCCTTAAACAAAGTACAGGATACACATACGCTGATGACACAGCAATCCTGGTAACCCATAAGAATGTCGAAACAACTGAAAAAGTAATGCAAAACGAGTTTAACACCATTGTAACCTGATGTCATTACAACGGCCTGGTAATAAACGATAAAAAAACCAAAGTAATGCATATATCTACGTCCTCCACATATATCTAGATATATAATAAACATAAATATGCACGATAATAACTGCTTACATAGAACAGGGAACCATAAATACTTAAAGCAGGATGATGGATGTTCAACGACAATAAACAATGTAGCAACCCACAAATATCTAGGAGTAATAGTAGACTATAATCTAAAATGGAGCTACCTGATAATGCACTAATAAGAAAACTTAGACGGTCAGCATATGCCATGTTTCCCCTAAGCTATCTATGTCCACCCGAAGTCTTAAGACAGTGCTACTATGGACGTGTGGAGTCTCATCTGAGGTACGGTATCTTAGCTTGGGGAAATGCAGCTCAACTGCGAAAGCTTCGATTGCTGCATTTACGGATACAAAAGATTGTCTATCGGTCAAAACTTGGACAACAACTTGATTGGAGACAAATAAGCAGTGAGATGAGACTGGTGAGTATAGAACAGTCCCGACAGTATTCAACGAATTGCCTGTAGGAATCCAAAATATGCCAGAACCCAGACTATTAAAAGAGGCCAATACCTTTTACTACAGTAAATAATCCTTTTTCTAAATCTTAAATTGACACATAAAGTATAAAAGTTGACAACAAGGAGCGGAGAGGGGCACTCGGAGTGAACAAAACCCCCAACGCCTTGATTGAACTAAACATCATTCATATCTTTTGCACTCTAGATACAATTTATGTTCAAAATATTAACCTTTATATGTCTTTATACCGTTATTACATTTCCACATATTATACTACGAGCTTCTTCTTCTTCTTCTTAGTGGGCGCTACAGTTCGGGGTGAACCTGGGCCTCAACCAACATACTCGCCCATCTAGCACCATCTTTCGCTAGCCTTTTCCATTGCCGCACACCCAGTTGGCTGAGGTCCCCTTCCACCTGTGTGCGCCATCTTAAGTGCGGCCGTCCTCTCCTTCTTCGTCCCTCGGGGTTGGATTCAAAGACTCTCCGGGCTGGAGCTGTAGTGTCCATTCGCTCTACAAGGCCCAGCCATCTTAGGTGTTGAATCCATAGACTCCTGACTAGGCTCATGACGCTGTACAGCCCGTAAAGTTCGTGGTTGAATCTTCTCCTCCATCCCCCGTCTGAGTTTATAGGCCCAAAAATCACGAGCAAAATCTTCCTCTCGAACCGACCAAGGGCCTCCTCATCCGCTTTTGAAAGTGTCCATGCTTCTGCGCCGTACAACAGGACCGGGATGATAAGGGTCTTATATAGAGTCCACTTTGTCGTTCGGGAGAGGGCTCTATTACTCAATTGCCTCCTGAGCCCAAAGAAACAGCGATTGGCAAGAGTGATTCTGCGTTTGATTTCGGAACTGATGTCGTTGTTCCAGGTCACTGCGGAGCCAAGGTAGACGAATTCCTTAACCACCTCAAACTTATATCTGCCTATACAAACGTTCTGGCCGAGACGTCGGTGTTGAGCGTCCTTTTTTGATGACAGCATATATTTAGTTTTGCCCTCGTACTATGAACTATCTTACTTGCTTACTTTGATGGCGCTAAAGTTCGGCGTGAACCAGGGCCTCAACCAACAAGCCTCTCCAGCCGGCCCGATCTTCGTCCAGCCGCTTCCAGTGCCGCACGCCCAGTTGGTTGAGGTCCCCTTCCACCTGTGCGCGAGTTACATGCTGTAACACCCCTACACCCTACGTTCCCCACACTTGTTGTTTTGTTCAGCAAAACAACAAATGTATTGTTGATCTTTGCTACGGTTTCTCTCTCCAACTCTATCATTGAAAGAAGATAAAGCTGGAGCGAATTACCAATTAGCAAAGTCAGTCTTGTTCCGTGTTTTGTCTTGTGCACTTGTGTTGTGTATTAATAAAGTTCGTGTAAACAATTTGTTATTGTTTTTATTGTATGACCGATGTCATACGTATTATAACTGGCGCAGTCTGCATAGGATGCAAATCCCCGCGTGAATTTCGGGTCAGCATCATACGAACCATACGCTCGAAAAAAAAAAATTCTAGTTAATATTGTGATCGTCAAACCTTTATGTAGAGTAATAGTGTAGAAAGACTAATTGTAAATTAAAAATGCACATGGTTAGTGTATTGGTCTCTTAAATGTGCAAAAACAGAAAAAGTACAGTTCCAGTACAACTACAGTGACACAAATAATAACGTGTAGATAACTTATTACACATTTGAATAGGAAAATTAAAAACAATTGAAACAGTCAATAATTAAAAATAAATAAATGTACACAAATGTTAAAAAAGACAGGTGTTTTAAGGCCATTAACCCACCAGTGCGGAAATGTGAAAGTGAATATACATGCCAAGGTGTGCAATTAGCTTAGGTTATCACCACTAACTGTGCCTTAATTTTTCGAGGGGATATCGGAATAGGGTCGCCGCGAAACCTAATACAAAGTACAAATTTTCAGTAAGAGTAACAGAAATAATATAAGTAATAATAATAATAAATAACCTACCTACAAATAAATATAACTCACAACTCAGATGAGAAACAAAAAGTAAATAAATATATGTATAAAGATCTGATAAATAATAATCAACATTCAATAAATTGTACGTAAAAACTATTACGGTGTAACTAATAACAAAACAAAAAACATAACAAAAAAGCAAAAGTCAGTGAGCATATGATTTAAAAAGCAATAATATGAAATTTCTTAAAATGAATAAAAGGGGCGGTGAAGAGGGAGTACAAAAAGTGAAATCGGCTAGTAGCTCTTTGGATCTACCTTCGCAGGAATCATATCTTGAAGGCATATTAAGATAAATCCAACATAATGCTGTCACCATAACCCTAAAGAAGAAGCACTATCCTGAGGGCATATCAGGATAAGGTTCCAAATTAAAAAATAGAAAAATAGTAGGTTTAGAAATAAACACGTAAAATAATTCTATATAATATTATACATACAATTAGATATACGTAAAAGAAGCTATAAAATATAGAACAAGATTAAGTTTAAAGTTATAGAGTTATAAACAAAAATGAATAAATGAAAATAAAAGACATAGGGAATCGTAAAATTATTACATTACCACATAGGTATATACATATGTATGTATACTATGTGTAAAATGATGCCACTTATTTTCGAAGTAATAATATTGATAAAACAAAATGATTATAAAAATATAAAGAAAAAAAAATATGTTATCATTTTAAAATCATAGTAAAAAACAAAAAACACAAAAAAAAATTAAGTACATGTAAGAAGAATATAATCTTAAGTTATTATATTGTATAGTTTTTGGAACATTTTTGTTTTATGTCACATTTTATTGTAACTAGTTTGTTTTCTGGGACCAAAAACTTTAAGAGGGGAGAAGTTACATGCTGTAACACCCCTACACCCTACTTTCCCCACACCTGTTGTTTTGTTCAGCAAAACAACAAATGTGTTGTTGATCTTTGCTACGGTTTCTCTCTCCAACTCTATCATTGAAAGAAGATAAAGCTGGAGCGAATTACCAAGTAGCAAAGTCAGTCTTGTTCCGTGTTTTGTCTTGTGCACTTGTGTTGTGTATTAATAAAGTTCGTGTAAACAATTTGTTATTGTTTTTATTGTATGACCGATGTCATACGTATTATAACTCGCGCCACCTTAAATGCGGTCGTCCTCTACTGCGTCGTCCCTCGGGGTTTAAGTCGAAGACTCTTCGGGCCGGAGCGTTGATGTCCATTCGCTCTACATGGCCTAGCCATTTTAGACGTTGGATCCGAAGACGTCTAACCAGGCCGATGTCTCTGTACAGCCCGTACAGTTCTTGGTTGAATCTCCTCCTCCATTCTCCGTTTACACAAACGGGACCAAAGACTGCACGCAGAATTTTCCTCTCGAACCGTCCAAGAGCCTCTTCATCCGCTTTTGACAACGTCCAAGCCTCAGCGCCGTAGAGGACGACCGGGATGATTAAGGTGTTGTAGAGGGAAACCTTAGTTTTTCGAGAGAGGGCTCTACTACTCAATTGCCCCATGAGCCCGAAGAAGCAGCGATTGGCAAGAGTTATTCTGCGTTTTATCTCAGCGCTGGTGTCGTTGCTGCTTGTCACCACCGATCCAAGGTAGACGAAGTCCTTGACTACTTCAAAAATATAGCTGCCGAAGGTGACGTTGTGACCAAGACGTCGGTGTTGTGCGTCTTTCTTGGATGACAGCATATATTTTGTCTTGTCCCCATTTACCCTTAGACCCACTTTCGCCGCTTCTGCTTCAATGCTTGTGAACGCCTCATTGACGTCTCGCTTTGTTCGTCCAATAACGTCAATGTCATCTGCGTAGGCAAGCAATTGTGTGGACTTGAAGTAGATCGTACCTCTTGTATTGGCCGCAGAGTAGCGCACGATCTGTATAGCTCGTCTCTATAAACACTGTCATACGCGGCTTTAAAGTCGACGAAAAGATGGTGCGTGTCGACCTGGAATTCATGGGTCTTCTCCAAGATCTGCCGTAGTGTAAATATTTGGTCTATCGTGGATTTCCCTGGCCTGAAACCACACTGGTAGGAACCTATCAGAATGTCCACGAACGGTTTCAGGTATTTACAAAGTACGGCTGAGAGGATCTTGTATGCGATGTTCAGGAGGCTTATCCCTCTGTAATTGGCGCAGTCATAGGGGTCTCCTTTTTTATGGACCGGGCAAACGATACTGAGATTCCATTCATCGGGCATGCGTTCTTCCGACCATATCTTGCAGATGAGTTGGTGCATGTTCCTAACCAGCTCATCGCCAGCTGCTTTAAACAGCTCCGCGGGGAGTCCGTCTGCTCCAGCAGCTTTATAAGACTTAAGTTTCGATATCGCTATCTTAACATCGTCTAGATCGGGTGGACGGGATTCTCCTTCGTCTTCGTCCATTGTGAATGGTTCGCTCTGCCTGACGGCGGCATTTTGACTATCATCGCCGTTATACAGTCTGCAGAAGTGGTCCTTCCACAATCTCAGCATCGACTGTGACTCCACCACTAGTTGTCCGTGCTCATCCCTGCAGGCTTCTGCTCTTGCTTTATAGCCTTGGCATGTTCGTTTTACTTTCTGGTAAAATTTTCGAACGTCGTTCCTGCCGTAACATCTCTCCATCTCCTCGATCTCGCGCTTTTCGTGCTCCTTCTTTTTCCTTCTCAGAAGCGCATGCTCCTCCCTCCTTTTCTGTTCATAGAGCTCGCGGGCAGCTCTCGTCCGCCGATGCAATGTGGCCATGTATGCATTCTGTTTCTCTACATGGGCCTGTCTGCACTCATCATCAAACCAGGGGTTTCTCGACGGGGGTGGCTCGAAACCGAGTATATCTGAGGCGGCCTCTCTAATGGCTTTCTGACAACAACTCCATTGCTGTTCTATGGTTTCTGCAGATTGCATCGGGACCTGAGAGAGCTTGAGGGAGACTTGATCGGCGAAGGTCCTGGCGGCCTCCTGCAATTGCAGCTTTCCGACGTTCAATTTTGGTGTTCTTACTTGACTCCGTTGGTTCCGAGAAATTCGCATCCGTACCTTGGCTGCAACAAGGTAATGATCCGAGTCGATGTTGGCTCCTCGAAAGGTTCGGACATCTAGGATGCTGGAGGAGTGTCTGCCGTCGATCGCAATATTATCAATTTGGTTGGTTGTCGATTGATCGAAAGACCGCCAGGTCCCCTTATGGATGTTGAGGTGTGGGAATCGTGTACTTGCTACTACCAGGTTATGTCCCGCCATAAAGTATATTAGCCTTATTCCGTTTTCTGACGTGGTGTTGTATAGGCTGTGCTTTCCAATGACCCGTTCAAAGATAGCTTCCTTACCCAGCTTCGCATTGAAATCTCCTAGAACGATTTTGGTGTCATAGCCTGGACATTGCGCATACGTTCTGCCTAGGAGATCATAGAAGTCGTCTTTATGTCGGTCATCTTTCTCCTCTGTGGGGGCGTGGACTCATAGTAAGTTTATATTGCCGAGATTGGCCTTGATGCGGATAGTTATGAGGCGTTCGCTTACAAACTGGAAGCTTAAGACTTTTTTCCTGAGTCTGCCTCGAACAACAAATCCGCATCCGAATAAGCGTTGTCTATTTTCTCTGTAGCAGTTTCCGTAGTAGATATCACAGTTTTTCATCCGCTTTTTGCCTGGCCCATCCCATCGCACTTCTTGGAGCGCAGTAATGTCTGCCTTATAGCAGTCCAAAGGGTTGACCAGTTGTTCGGCTGCACCTGGTCTGTTGAGGGACCTAACGTTCCAGGTGCAGAACCGAAATTCGTTTCCTTTTTGACGTTTGCGGGGGTCGTCAACATGTAATCCGTCCGTATCCGAGGCTATTGGTTGTCTCTGAACAAAATTTTTGTTTTAAGCGATAGGGATGTTAGCCCCAAGCGCAACCCCCAACCTGGAGGGCCAGGTTCCTCTTTCCCCAGGAACAAGGGGTCGGGTCGCTGCACACATTGGTTCACTACCTGGCCAGTATAGCTATCCAGGGGAGGCCACGCGGAGGTTGTGTGTCAACTTGGATTGAGCAGGGACAGAGATCGAAGCTGGCGTTTGTCAAGTTAAACGCGATCAACCTCTTTGCTCTGTTTGTTCGCTCCCTTCTCCCCTACTATGAACTATCTAAGCCTATAAATATGAATAGTCTTGTGCAGACAAATCCCATGGACTTTGCAGACATTTGTATATATGTATGTACCATCATTTTATAACAATAAAGTATAAAAAGTATAAAAAAGGTGTTACATGGCTTTATGATTTCTCGCGATTAAATAATGTGGTGTAATGACGGATCTCGCTTTACAGACATAGCTCAGCCTCGTTAGACGATGGATCCGTACACAGCAATTGTATAGTTCATTCTGGTAATATGTACAAACGTAATCTGCAAATGAACCTCTGACCGGTAGTCGTCTCAAAATACTTCTGCAGTTGTCAGGAGTAGTCTTCGAACTTGTCTAAAGACACATTGCTTAGATTTCGTTTAGTACCTGTTTGTTTCTCCAACCAAGCGACTTCATCCACCATTGATACAGTGCTATCAAAATGAAGTCATTAAAAAGAAGAAGACAATTATAATCCCAATTCTTAACCTTCCGAAGGCCAGGGTTTTTTTCCTACATGAATAGCAACTGGGGTTGTTCATCACCCCACCAAATTTTATTGCAAATAAAACAATATTTAAACTGGAAAATTGTTATTATTTATTATGAGATCACATGTTTATTTTTTTTTTTTTTTTTTTTTTTAGAGACTCGCGCAGGTTCAAGAGTTTTTTCTATATTCTCTTATGATGTGTTGGCACACACAACCTGAACGGAGTACAGTGGTTGGGGTCGTTGATGTTCGTTCACTACTCTCAGGGGTGGTTGTCCTAGACCTAGATAGGACGAGAGCCGACCAAATTCCGCGTTGGTTATAGTCCGTAGTAATTCGTTCAAGCGCTTTAGTATTGCATACGCAGAGGATGAATTTCGGTTGACCATATACTGTGAGTGTTATGCCTGCAGCAGTACGTCTGGTCACTTTCCATTCTCAACAGCGTTGCATACTTTTTGGCGGTATAGAAACTACTTTTTCTTGGCTATGAAGCGAATTTGAACCATAAACCTTCCGCTCGGCGGTCGATGATTTTAACCACTGCACCACGGCCACCGATGTGAAAAAAGTCTTTTTCTTCGATTTTTTTAACATTGGCATATAATTTTTACCATTATGTGCAGTTAAGGCAAATATCCCTACGGTGTTCAGAGCATACGGGCGCTTGGCATTTCACGCAAGAAATTTTAACTTTTTTGTCCCGTTTTCTTGGACACAATGCACACCTTGCCTGCTTCTGCAACTTTGCCGCGGGTTCATCTTCAGCAAGTTCTTGGTTTATATTTAGAACATCCCGTAAAGTGCTTGCTAATTCTCGCGGCAAATTTTTAGTCAATCGACGCCTCATATGGGGTTCTGCTAGCTAGCTAGAAGTATCGAAGTGGCCAACGTCTTTTGCTTCCAGCCGAACTGTATGAATGCATCATTTTATCGAACGTGTCGACCCCGCCTTTCGTCGAATTAAAGTCGTGTGTTATCACCGGTTTGCTGGTTTCTGGGTTTATTTCGGCTTTATAATGCATTGTTGATAACAGCAAGACAGACTTATTTTTCTGAGGTGTAAAAGAAACCAGTGTCTTTTGCTTATCAGAAGCAAACTGAGAAGTGAGTGGTTGCTTGCTTTTATGTGGCAAGTGATTGCAATCCAATCACCCGGGATCAAGCTATGGTTAGCGTCTACATACATGGCGCAGGAAGAGTCCATTCCATCGGACGAAATCAACAGACTGGTCAAGGACTCGTCGAATCATCAAGCTGGGCTCCTTATCGGTGCAGATGCGAATGCGCATCACACGATTTGGGGCAGCAGCTATAAAAACGAAAGAGGTGAGTGGCTTATTGAAGTCATCCTAACCGCTAACCTTTTTATTTGAAACAAGGGTCATACACCTACATTTATTACGAAAAATCGCAGGGAGGTACTAGACCTAACTCTAGCATCCCCCTCTCTCATTGACAAAATAAGAGAATGGAAGGTTTCTGAAGAACACTCCTTCTCAGATCACCGTTAACTGGTTTTCAGCCTAGACTACACGGTCCCAACCCCAATTGACTTATACTGTAACCCAAAAAGAATCGATTGGGAGCGTTATAGAGCCTTCATCGGCAACTCTATAATAAGCAGGACCCCTGACACCCCGCGGACCACGTTAGATATAGACTTTATGGTCGATACTCTAACAATCACATTGGGCAACGCAAGGGCCAACAGCTGCGCAACCCACAAATCAGGAAAAAAATCTTACCCTCCTTGGTGGAACGCAGATCTAAGCAAGCTCCGCAAAGCCTGTCGTAAGCTTTTTAATAAACCAAAGAACACAAGTAACGACAGAGACTGGAGTCTATACAAAAATTCACTCAAGGTGTACAAACAAAACCTGAGGAAAGCACAAAGGCTGTCTTGGAAGATCTTCTGCAATAACATGGAGAAAATCTCAGACGCCTATAGACTGAGGAAAATACTCTCGAAAGATCCACAATCTGCTAACTGCCTCATAGCAAATGGAGTTTGGACAACATCCGAGGAAGAAACTTTCTCCTCAACACGCACTTCCCTGGCTGCTCTGAATCGCAAGACTCAGTGCACTCGCGAGGAACTCATAACTCCTCTGCGGTAGAA
Source organism: Eumerus sabulonum (assembly GCA_951905685.1). NCBI lineage: Eukaryota > Metazoa > Arthropoda > Insecta > Diptera > Syrphidae > Eumerus > Eumerus sabulonum. The sequence continues at coordinate 71,828,132 of OX645061.1, forward strand.
GGGCAGTACGAACACATTATCTCCAGAGAGAAAATTATATGGGCACTAAAAAGTTTCAAGCCCTACAAATCGCCGGGTCCAGATGAAATCTTCCCCATCGAACTAACACAAACTATGGAATGGACTATACCATGGCTAGAGATAATCTTTAAGGGATGCCTAGCTTGGAGTAACATTCCAGAAAAGTGGAAGTGCGCAAGGGTAATTTTCATCCCCAAAGCCGGCAGAAATTCTCACACTTCCCCTAAGGATCTAAGGCCTATCTGTCTATCATCCTTTGCTCTAAAAACTTTAGAAAGGCTGATAGACCTACACATATGGCACAACTTGGATCCCTCCCTAATTTCTAGGGCACAGCACGCCTACTGTAAAGGTAGATTGGTCGAAACAGCTCTTCACACATTAGTGAGGAAAATCGAAAGATCAATCCATCTCAAAGAATATACTCTAACAGCCTTCCTAGACATAGAGGGCGCTTTTAACAACGTCACTCCGGAAGCAATAATAGAAGGGCTAGAAAAGCTAAAGGTGGAGAGGACTCTGATAGAGCTGATCAACGAGTTGCTAATAACACGCAAGATTCACTCTAAGTGGGGAAGCCTAGTACCTACCAGAGTAGGTACCAAGGGAACCCCGCAAGGTGGGGTCCTCTCACCTCTTCTCTGGAATGTAGTTGTAAACGAACCACTAATCAAACTGGAGAAAGAAGGCCTGGACGTTGTTGCCTACGCCGATGACGTTGCCATCACAATCTCAGGTAAATACCTATCTACACTGAATGACCGCATGCAAACGGCATTCTCACTTCTGTGCAAATGGGCGCATAGTAACGGGCTCAGGATCAACCCAAAGAAAACGGAGCTCGTGCTTTTTACCAAAAAGCACAATATCCCGGAATACTGCCCTATCACTTTGCTCGATACCAGGTTAGCTTACTCCCCTAGTGCCAAATTCCTTGGCATTATACTCGATAGGAAATTAACTTGGAAGAGCAACACAACTGAAAGAGCAAAAAAAGCAACAATAGCTCTCTACACATGTAAGAAAGCCCTAGGAAAAAAATGGGGATTCAACCCCAAGATTACCCTATGGCTCTACATCACGGTCGTTAGACCCATACTAATGTATGGAGTGATAGTCTGGTGGACTGCACTAGACAAGACAACATACCACAGACAACCGGGGCCCTCAGGTCCAACCAACGGCTGCGCTTAACATGATACTAGACCTTACACCACTCGATATTTTCGGCAAGCAAATTGCCACACACACGGCCATAAGACTAAAAGCCAACTCGAAATGTGTGAGCTACTGGCCACTCCTCCATCCTGCAAAACAGGATAACTATGACAGAAAACCTAGACCACACAGAACCCACCATAGTCTTGGACAAGAACTTTACGATGATTTATACGGACAGGAAGAACTGGACCCGCCAAACTCAACCGCGCAGAAACTGTGTGGATTTCTACACTGACGGGTCTAAAACCAAGGACGGGATGGGCAGTGGAGTTTTCTGCAAACAACTCAAGCTACATAAAGCTCTAGAATTACCAGATCACTGCAGCGTCTTCCAGCCGGAACTGTTGGCAATAAAAGAGGCTTTGTCTTGGCTGAAGTGAAACGTAATATCCACCACGGATATTCGCATTCTCACAGACAGTCAAGCAGCCTTAAGGTCGCTGGAGTCCTATGTGTACACATCAAAATCTTGTCTCGACTGTCGCAGATCTCTTAACGAGATGGCAGAATAGTTCAACATACAGCTTATCTGGGTACCATGACACAGCGACATTGCAGGAAATGAAGAAAGCCGACACACTCGCTAAACTAGGAACGATGCTACAATCAATCGTGACTTGTGACGGAGTACCCCTTACAACCATTAAACATAATCTGACCAATCTCGCCAGGGCCGAGACGAACCTGAGATGGACACAGGGACATACCTGCGTCATCACCAGGCAAATCTGGCCTCGGCTGGACAGTCAACGCACAAGGAGTATAATCTGCCTAAAAAGAACTGACATCTACAAAGTCATCACAGAACACTGCCTCATTGGCAGTCACGCATAAAAACTAGGAATAGTTCCAAATGACTTCTGCAGAAGCTGTCAGGACGAGGTTGAATCCATTCACCACCTTCTCTGCGCCTGTCCAGCTCTCTGCAATTTCAGGAAACGTTACCTAGGCTCTTACTTCCTTAACGATCTGACAGATGTTCAGAAAGTAGAGATACTTGATCTTCTTAACTTCTTAAGAAGCACAAAATGGTTCCACGAATAGGGGGGTAAGACCCCCTCGTAGCTGCACAACGGGCCTCCCTGGCCTATGTGCATTCTTCTCAACTCTGGGAAGGCTACAACCCTACCTACCCTACCTACCTACCTATGTGGCAAGAAAGATGGAGGAAATTCCCGCTTGTTTTTTCGAAGTGTACCGATGCTTGTAAGCGGATAATCCTTCAGTAAATCATCAGCAAGTGGAATCGATGTAAACAAGTTGTCATATGTAACATTGCGCCAGAAACCCTTGATGCTTTCGACTAGTTTTTTCACATATTCGGCCGGTGTTTTAACCTGAGATCCTTTGGAATAGCATCAAACATATAAAATGTCTTAGCATCACAAATGGCAACTATTTTTAATCCATACTTATCTGGCTTTGAAGCCATGTACAGTCGAAATGGACTTTTTCCACGGAAACTCAAAATTTGTTCGTCAATTGTTACAAAAAAAACGAGGTTGGTACGAATTTCTGCAGTTCGTAATAAATAGTGTCCATATGTCTCTGTCTGGGGCAAATGTACCTTCCTTATTCCTGTTATCCTTATCATCGAATCGTAAGCAAATTAGCAGAAATCGAAAACGATTGGGGTTCATAATAGCCTTCAAAATAGCAGCACTAAAGTGGGACCACATATCTTTGACGCTTTTTCGATTGTCTTTGTTCATAGCCGAAAAAAATAGAAGCCCTATCAGGGCTGCAAGTTCTATATTATCAGTCTGGTGAACATAGTGCTGATCTTTATATTTAGGGGCACGTCGGTCGATTTCTTGATTGGTATATAACACAATCGAGTCAATGATTGGCTTGCTGAATAAGGATGTGAATGCATCCTTTTCAGTTTCGATGTTCAATGCGTCACCTCGCCCTAGTCGGCGAGTAGTCACAATGTTTCTCCTTGGTGTTCGACTCGTAGCTGGTAGCACAGAAGACCAAATATGTCTATTTTTGCCTCTGAGCACTTTTGTTCGCAACTGAGCTAGCGGAGTATCATCATCATCACTGTCACTGCTTCCGCTATTGGAAATAACGTCTTCCTCCTCTACGTGCACAGAAATATGAGTCACCCCGCTTGCCATCGGAAGGTTAAAAAGGGCAACTGTGGATCGTGAGTTACAATAATATTTGTTATATGCACATTTGCCCCTTCTGCTATTAGTACATAAAATATGGCCTTGGCTTCTGAATTCAGTTCAGTTTAACATAATACGAATTACGAATATGTTGCTATTATTCAAGTTGAGTTGTTCCGAAGTACTATTGAAACTAGTTTAAGGTTTATGCTTACGTATTACGTTTTATGAAGAGGTAGCAAATAATGAGATACCAATACTGTAGGTGAATCTTATGTAACCTATGAAGAAACAACGGACAGTGTGGCCCTGTGGCGCAATGGATAACGCGTCTGACTACGGATCAGAAGATTCCAGGTTCGACTCCTGGCAGGGTCGTGGTTCGTACACCCATGTACGTTTTTCTCAAACTAATGTTTTTTTCTTAGTTATTTTTTTAGGGTTCCGTATCCAAAGGTAAAACGGAAACATATTACTAAGACTTCGCTGTCCGTCCGTCCGTCAGTCTGTCACCAGGCTGTATCGCATGAACCGTGATAGTTAGACAGTTGAAATTTTCACAGATGATGTATTTCTGTTGCCGCTACCACGACAAAAACAGAACAAAATGAATATTTAAGGGGGGCTCCCCTACAACAGGCATGATTTTCATCCAAAAAATCCCCTTGGTCACATACTGAACTAAGTTTAGTCGACAATATCCCACACAACCAGTAGCAAACTTCCCAGTTTTGATCTCTTTTATGTCTTTGATGAACTAATCCTAGCTGCAAACCTTTTTCCCATATTTCCCATTATTGTTACTCACCTTTTCACATCGTTGCTGTCAAGTCAGATAATTGATTTGAATTCATTGGAGACTTTGATGATCAACAATATCTCATCATGGAGATTTTTGACTATCAAAGTAATATGCCGATAACCTGCATGCAACCAAGATCTGTGATGACTGATGCTTCAATGGGACTCCACTAACATGTAGAGTGCATTGGACAGGTGTTCTGGTAATAACCATAACCTCGGATTTGTCCACGTTAACCCTCATTCCAGCATCAGCACATACGGCCACAAACCTATCTAGCGCCTATTTATCTCTATACGCTAATCAATTAATCTATGTTTACGTCTTTCGACCACTAGTCCATTTTCTAATGTGTACATGTGTAAACACACAAATATGCATGTGTATTTGGTAAAGGCCTCGTAGGGGTAGCATCTGCCGACGGATGCTGGCCCGACAAAAAGCGAGTAAGAGCCTCTGCAGCCGAACATCTTGCAGCTCTGCTAGTCAAGTCCTACTTCCACCTCCTCGTGGTGCCTTCTGGAAATTTCCTTAAAAGGGAAATTACTGACGGAAGAGGCCGAATGGCGAGTATCCTGCGCCACCAAACTGGATTAGTGTCGGTTGGGCTATGGTCTAGCGAACCATACGCGTAAAACCACTAATTGCTCAGAAACAAAAAACAGCCTCTAATAATAAAACGGAACGGATCTATGTTGACGACCCTATAAGAAAACAAAAAACAAACAGGGACCTTCGGTTCTGTACGTGGAATGTTAGGTCCCTAATCAGACCACATGCGGCCGAACAACTTGCGGACGCCCTAGACCGCTATAAAGCGGACATAACCGCCATCCAGAAAATGCGATGGAATGGACCCGGAAAAACTGCGACATTTACTACGGTGACTGGTATAGGGAGAGAGGACAGAGACTATTTGGATGCGGATTTGTTGTTAGAGGTGGACTAAGACATAGAGTCCTAAGTTTCCAGTATGTGAGTGAACGCCTCATAACGATCCGCATCAAGGCAGGTTTCTCTAACATCAGCCTCATATGCGTCCATGCCCCCACGGAAGACAAGGATGACTCAATCAAAGATGATTTCTTTGATCTTCTAGACAGAACATATACCAAATGCCCCAGCTGTGATACCAAAATCATACTAGGAGCTTTTAACGCTAAGCTGGGTAAAGAAAGCATCTTTGAGCGGGTCATCGGCAAACACAGCCTACATGACACCACATCCGATTACGGACACAGGTTGATCGACCTTGCCACGGCGCGAAATCTTCTTGTAGCCAGCACACGATTTTCCCACCTCGATATACACAAAGGCACCTGGCGGTCGCCAGATCAATCAGTCACCAACCAGATTGACCACATCGCGATTGACGTCAGACACTCCTCCACTATTCTGAATGTTCGCACTTTCCGAGGAGCGAACATCGATTCGGACCACTATCTTGTAGTAGCCAAGATACGTCAGCGCATAACACGAACACCGCGGAGTAGAGTTAGAACACCAAGCTATGACGTCGGAAAGCTACTATCGCCGGAGATCGCCAGTGCCTTTGCCAACCGCGTCTCCCTTAAACTCTCCGATACACCTCAATCCTCCACTCAGTCAGTAGAGCAACAATGAAGCCTGTGCAAACAAGCCCTGAAGAGCACAGCAACGGAAGTGCTGGGCCTTAAAGCTCCACCACGACGAAACACCTGGTTCGATGACGAGTGTAGAAGGATTCATGCGGAAAAGCAGGAGGCATACAAAGCCTCACTACACAAAAAAACAAGAGCGGTTCGTGAACTCTACGAGCTTAAAAGAAGGGAGGAACATAAGCTTCTCAAGAGAAAAAAGAAAGAGCACGAGAAGCGGGCGATTGAAAACTTGGAGAGGTGCTATTGCAGGCACGACATTCGAAGATTTTATCAGCGAATAAAACGAATGTCTCAAGGCTATAAAGCCCGAACGGAGGCCTGTAAGGATGAGAACGGACACCTAGTAGTAGAATCGCAGTCGATGCTGAGAATTTGGAAAAACCACTTCTGTAGACTGTATAACGGCGATGACAGCCAACATACCGCCGTCAGGCAGAATGATCCATTTTTTAACGACGAAGATCGCAGAGAAGTCCGTCTCCCTGACCTCGACGAAGTTGAGATTGTCATGTCGAAACTCAAGTCGAATAAAGCTGCTGGCGCAGATGGACTGTCTGCTGAGCTCTTCAAAGCAGCGGGGGGTGAGCTGGTTAGGAGCATGCACCGGCTCATCTGTAAGATATGGTCAGAGGAAAGCATGCCCGAGGAATGGAGTCTCAGCATCTTTTGCCCGATCCACAAAAAAGGAGATCCCTTGGACTGTGCCAACTATAGAGGAATAAGTCTCCTTAATGTCGCATACAAGATCTTCGCTGCCGTTTTGTGTGAACGCCTGAAGCCATTCGTAAACAAGCTGATAGGTCCTTATCAGTGTGGCTTCAGGCCAGGGAAGTCCACCATCGATCAAATCTTCACACTACGGCAGATCCTGGAGAAAACCAATGAATTTCAAGTCGATACGCACCATCTATTCGTCGACTTCAAGGCCGCATACGACAGCGTAATTAGAGACGAGCTATATAACGCCATGTTTGCTTTTGACATCCCTGCTGCTCCATCCGAATCGGTGCAGAACTGATCGACATCATATTAGAAATGATTGTGCAAAAATCACTGGCCAATACAAGGCGGCAAAAATTGGTTTGGCAGTTAATGAGGGCAAGACTAAATATCTACTGTCATCGAGAAAAGACATTTACCACCGACGTCTTGGACAGAACGTGCATATTGGCAGATATAAGTTCGAGGTAGTTAAGGACTTCATATACCTCGGCTCCGCTGTAACTTGGAACAACGACACCAGTTTCGAAATCAAGCGCAGAATTACTCTTGCCAACCGCTGCTTCTTTGGCTCCTGAGGGGATCACCCTGGCTCCTAGAGAGAAGCATTCCCAACTTCATTATAGAGGTGGAGAGGCCACTCGGCTAGCAGGCACAATAGATCTGCAAAGGTCGCAGTGCCGTATTGCTAATAGTAGCACTAGCCCCATATGCAAATTTGACCCACAAATACCACGTACGTTTTTTTTTTTTTGAAGTACAGGATAAGGGTTAAGGTAATTAAGTTATTTTTTGTTTAAACTTTTTTTTAGCTGATAAACAAGTTGTCATAGCCAAAGGAGATTGACGTAAGTTGACCGAGTAGCTTTGAGCTACTCGACTAGGTCGACTTAGTTATACTGTTGTATATGTATAAGAAGAAAATTGAGAACGCAGACCTCTATCACAATACATATTATTATTCTCTCCTCATTCGTTTTTCAATAAAAATGTTCTAAAAGCTAATATTAACAAGAAAAAAGGAGAACTCAGGTTCCACCGAGATTTGAACTCGGATCGCTGGATTCAGAGTCCAGAGTGCTAACCATTACACCATGGAACCAACTGAATGCACGGTTTCTTATATTGGATATTACTACAAGAGAAATGTATGAATTGTTTTTTCACTCTTTCCTCAGAAATCTATGAAATTGATTATATACTTTGGTCTTGTTTGATCGTTCGAACCTTTATAGATAAAAATCAAAACGGCGTTAAAATTGTTTCTAGAAAAGTTCCTTTTACATTTTAATTTGGGTATTAACATCTGCAAACCTCACAACAAGGTTATTAAATACACGAACCAGTAGTGAAAATGGCCAGTGCCTAAAAGTATACAACTTTTTTTCTTGTTTTTATACCATTTACAGACATTACGCTGATTAGTTGCCGATTTCTAGTTCTTTAAGGTGCTCCTTAAATAAGATGAATATTCATCGATTGATGTAGAGAGGCGAATATTGTAGCAATCATTTGCCTTTTGATCGCATAAAAGAAGAAACGAAGAAAGACTGGGATCTTAAATAAGAGAGATGTAGATTGATGTTAGAGCTGAAACCTGTTTAAGGACGATTCTAATATTAAATTGTAGCCAACTTCAAACGTCAAACGCCCTTTAGCCTTTATTAACTTCCTAAGAAACAGTGGTGTTCCGATAAATAGCACACCCGTAAGTTCTCATACATTATGTTGTGCTGAAAGTCTAAAAAGAGGTTCAGCTTTTTTTGTTTTATAACAGATGTGCCTTTATATGTGCTTTATTAAAATGAACATAATTCCTTTAAATTAATTTAAAAATAATAACTCAAAATGGAAAAAAATAAAAAAAAAAGGTAGTTAACACTATCGGCCGTTCACCTGCCGATGGAATTGGAGCACACGTCGCCGTGTGCATGTGAAAATACAGAATGCATGCTTGCAGTTCACACACGCTTATCCGGTGGACTTTGTGATTGCGATGGGTCTGCGTGGGAACTGCAATTCAGCAGTTTAGGCTTAAGGTATGGAAATTATTGTTAGAATGGAGTCAGTCGATATTGTGACTCGAAGCAGAGCGGTCACCTTAATAAAACGTGATTATTGTAACCTCAATCCATGTGTTTCCTTGTTCAGAGCCTGTGGTCGGCTCTTAGTTAAATTTTTTTGAATGGTATAAATAAAGAGGTTTAAACTGGGCTGTTCATTTAAATAGCACAGTCAGCGGAATACTTAAAATAAATTAATAAATAATCAAAAAAAAACTAATGTATAAGTAAATATTATATTAATATTTGGTAGGATATTCCATGTTCCTTATCACGCTTGATAACGTTTTGGCAAACTCTCTACTAAGCGCTTACATTTCTGGGCAGGTATAGCTTCCCAAGCAGCGTTTGTGGTTTGCCAAAATTCTTCTAAATGTTTCGAACTGGAGTCTTCAACAAGGGAGTCAACATCATTCCAAAGATTCCCGATAGGATTCAGATCGGGACTTTGGGCAGGCCAATCAAGCACGGAAATGTGTCGCTCCGAAAGCCAATTCTTCACTATCCGCGAAGTATGCTTTGGATAACTGTCATGCATAAAAATACATGATACAGGCATAGAGTCGTCCATATATGACTCTATTTGGTTCTCTAGGATTAGCTTATACCGATGTTGATCCATAATGCCATTTATTTTCGCAATTGATCCAACGCCATGCCATGGCATCGCCGCCCCCACCATTATGCTCCTACCGCCATGCTTGACAGTTTTAATGGTGTATCTGGGATGGTACTCTTTGATCGTTGGCTTCCGCACATACTTTTCTCCATCTGATCCCAACCTGTTGAATTTACTTTCGTCGCTCCACAAGATATTTTTCCAAAAGTACAAGGGTTTGTTCTTGTGTGAGCGTTTGCGAAAATACATACATAAGTCTTCTCTTTGTTTTTTTTTTTTTTTTGGAGGCAAGAGGTTTTTTTTCAGGCGATTCTTCCATGAAGCTGGAATTCCATTAAGCGGCGACTTACAGTTGCTGTATCTCCCGGGAAGTTATGAAAAGGTCGCAGCCACTGATTTTGGGAATAATTCTGTCAGTCGCTTCTGACGTTTTCCTTTTTTGCTTTTCCTTAACGATTGCAAAACCAGGAAAACCTAACGGGATCTTCTTTGTCGTATGTTTTCATATTCATAACGGTACCATCTTAGGATATTGTGGCTTTACTTCTATGCAGTTTGTAAGTACAGAGTGTATCGCAAGCAAATACATATTTGAATAAAGGTGTGCTATTTATGAGAACACCACTGTATAAGCAATACCAACCTAAGCTGTGTAACGAAAAGATACTGACATGCTTGGTTTCTGAAATCTTCTGACAATGCAAACGCGTGCTTAGCTAATAGGCTATCAAGCCTACCTCGCTTACCATCCATCGGCATTGGACCTTGACTTGGACCAATTTTTCTCATTGGTGGTGACTTTTACGCCAAGCACACATTTTGGATTTCAAGATGTATTTCACAGAGAGACGAAATGCTCTACAAAGCTGGTGTGGATTGCGGTTGCAACTTTTACTCAACTGGCAAACCAACGTACAGACACTGCGAAAACACCTCACCTTGCCGATTTTTTTGTTACAAAAGGCATATCTGATCGCTACATTAAAGTCGAAGAGAACTTTGGTCTCTTTTCAGACCATTCTCCAATTATAGTGACGATGAGTGAAACTCTTATTAAAAGACCTGAGCCACCTAGTGCCGAATAATTTCTTTCATAAATGATGTACCAGAAATTAAAGAGCTGGTAAAGGAGGAAAGAAACGCCCGTAAAAGATGGCAACAAAGTCGGGCGCCGCAACATAAAACATATTTAAACCGATTAGGTAACCTAGGGGGGAGGGAGCGAGCAAACAGAGCAAAGAAGTTGATCGCGTTGAACATGGCAAACGCCAGTTTCGATTTCTGTCCCTGCTCAATCCAAGTTGACACACAGTCTCCGCGTGGCCCTCCCTGGATAGCTACCCTGGCACCCGCCAGGTATTGAATCAATGTGTGCAGCGATCCAATCTCTTGTTCCTGGGGAAAGAGGAACCTGACCCTCCAGGTTGGGGGTTGGGCTTAGGGGTAACATCCCTATTACGTAGAAACCTACTTATTCAGAAGCAACCACAAGCATCGGATACTGACGGATATAAAGCTAGCTGAAGACTTGAGAATCTTCACCTGGAATGTGAGGTCCCTTAACAGACTGGGTGCAGGCGATCAATTGGAGCAAACCCTAAACTGCTATAGAGCAGATATAATCGCACTCCAAGAAGTGCGATGGGATGGACCAGGCAAAAGACGGATGAAAAACTGCGACATCTACTACGGGAACTGCTACAAGGAGAATAAACAGCGCCTATTCGGGTGCGGATTCATTATTCGAAGAAAACTCCGACGAAAAGTCTCAAACATCCGAGATATAAGCGAACGCCTCATAAC